>VYZW01030301.1:119521-147356 GCA_013401315.1 Balaeniceps rex | reverse complement strand
CCCTTTTTTTTTTTTTGGTAAAAAACGTAGGCTGATAGCGAGCTGAAAAACTGGTGGCCTTCAGAGCTGGGTATTTTATGTCTGAGGGCTTCTGAATGCATAAAATCAGAGAGAATGTGTCTGTGTAATCCGATCTGCTCTTGAAAGCCTTGCGGAGGGCTGCATGCTGCAGACATAAGCTGTGTCAATAAGAACTCTATTCACCCTCAGAAAACAGCCTCGTGATCGGGTTTGACTGGCAGGCTTCCTAAGGGAGGGCCTTTTTTTGAGAAAGAGCTCCGATTTTTTGGCGGCACTTCTGACTGCCTTTTTGGACTCCCACTTACTGTTCTTTCCTTGGCATGATAAACTTGGATTTTTTTTGCTGGGAAGTTGCTGGGGCAGAGGGAGGACTTCATGCAGCACAATAACGGGGGTGCGAGGGGAGTTTCCTTCCTTGCAGCGCAACCCCTCTGCCAAAGCGGCATTTAGGAGCGCGAAGGTGATGGATTTAAAAGAATATGAGGTAGGACTGGAGGTTGCTGCGTGCAGGAGAGCATACTCGTGGGCATGCTCAGGGTACTTTCCTGCAAAACAGTGGCACAAAATACCTGCCCTTGTAAAAGTCTTGGATGGTAATGCAGAAAACATGTGGTTGTGCACGTTTATGTGCTTTTTTTCCCCTCAGTTCTGCAGATGTCTGAATTACCCAGAAGTGTTGTTGGGTGAAATTCTGCTTTCGGTAATGCTGGCATAACTCTGCTGTGAAGGCAGCATTGTACTAATGGCTGTAACTTGCTGGTTGCTGTTATTTTTGAAAAAAAATCACGCAGTCAAAAATCTTATTCTGCTTTATGAAGTATTCTACCCCTGGCGTGTAAGCTTTTAAAATCTTGGAGGAAAAATCTTCTTGAGCTAGTAAAAATGATGCTTATAAGATTTTCTGAAAGCAGAGTTTTAAAATACCAGGTTCTGAGCTGCTGTTTAGTGTATAGCGTTTGTGTAAATGGCATTTTCTGTTGCATTACACATGTGATATTCAGTGTTTGCTCTGCTAATGTCTTAAAGCCATTCTGTTTGGTATTGAGTTACCAGTTTTAACAAAAGAGGTGCTGGACTGTCAGTTTTGGGTGTTTCTTTTTTCTGCAGGTCCCTTGGTCTATCTGTCACTTTTTTTTTTAAAGCTCCAGCTCCTTACTTAAGTGATGATTTGAAAATTAGCTCATCTGTATGTCTTTCTGGGCTATTCCTGTAGCTGCAAATGAAAGCTTGAAAATATAATTAGGATGTAATATGCACAAGCTCAAAAAAAAAAAAAAACCCTGACAAAAAACAAAGTAATGCAAAGCTATTATTTAAAAGAAATGCAATTATGTTTTAAGCCAATTGAGGCTTGACTTAATTTCTCAGGGTTTGCTGGTGATGATGCAGTAAAACCAAAATTAACTCCTGAAATATGCCTGTCCTGAGTCAGGAATTTGGCTGGTGAAAATCGAGAGAGCCACTGAAAGAAGGGGAATCCCCTCATAGGGGAGCCTGGCCCTGTGTGGTTTGCAAATGGGTGCAGCATTTGGGGTGATTCCTGCAGTCCCTGTGCCTCTCCCCAGCCGATTCCCCTTCGATAAACGCCTGATCTTGCCTGCGAGAGCTTTAATAACAAACTGTGACTGGTTTAGGTGGGATTGGCCCCTGGGCAAACGGTGTGCAGACCCGGGCGGCTGCGGACGGGGTGAGCATGGGCAGGAAACACTGGTTTCTCTGCTGCTGCTGCTCCTCGTAGCACGGGGAGGCTGGAGCTGGGTAATTTGTTTTTACTTCCTGTTCCAGATCTGTTTGGGTCAAAAGTAGCGGTGTTTTTCCATATTGAGATGTTTGGCTTCATTCTGCAAGGCAGCAATAAATTTCACATCATGCACAACGTGTTTCTTATATTTCAGAGACTCTTTATTGCTGCCTTTGACTTTTAATATGGATGGTGAAACCTTTATTAGTAGCTTTTTTGTTGCATAGACCTGCTTTTCAAGGAAAACAGAAAGCTTTTTTTTTTTTTTTCCCCTTTCTTTCTGTTTTGGAAAGAGCCTGTGAAATAGCTCACAGGTCTGTAGCTGAGCAGAGGGAGGGAGCCGGCAGGTCTGGCTGCCATGGCTGGCTCCTCGGCAGGCTCACAGGGAGACGGGGGCACCTCAGCCTGCTTCTGTGCTCCTTGGTCACGAGGGGA
The DNA here is from genome assembly GCA_013401315.1 of Balaeniceps rex. Lineage (NCBI taxonomy): Eukaryota > Metazoa > Chordata > Aves > Pelecaniformes > Balaenicipitidae > Balaeniceps > Balaeniceps rex. Next base: position 145,159 of record VYZW01030301.1, on the reverse strand, counting down.
TAATGCTGCTGGAGTTAATTGGGACGCTGGAACTTAATTCATTAATGTTTGTGAAGCATTTGGTGATCTTTTGGTGAAAGGTCCTGGGACTGCGGGGTGGTGGTTGCGCTGCGAAGGGCTGTAATGCCAGGAGGGACGCATGTAGGTTGATGGACCGGTCGTTAAAGCAGTCCTAAAGGCTGGAATGGCAAGCTGCCAAATGTCCCTGGCTCACTGATAGGGAAACCTGCCCTGTAAAGGAAAACCGGCTCCTGCAAAAGAGCATTGCCTGCTCTGAGCCGTGGCTGGCTGCCGGGCTGCTGCTGGGAGTTGTTCTCCAGAGCGCTAGGTTAGTCCACAGCATGCAAAGTGTTACCACAGGCCATAAGATACAAAACTGATGGAGAAGAGAGGATTGGGCTCTTCCCTGGCTGGGCTGGGCAGTGAAAAGGCGTCAGATTTCTCTCCCCAAAATCTGATCAAAACTCTTGATCAATGCTGTTCACTCTTCTTAATCAAGCTGCTCAATTGTAGGATCTCCAACCCTGTCTACAGCCAGCAAGTCAGGATGGATAGATCTCTTTATAGCCATACCAGGTATCAGTGGGATCCTTTTAAATACAGTCTGAATGTTTTTAAATAAATGGTAATGAGCAGTGCTGGCCCAGGGGGCTTGTGTTGCATCTTCAGATACATTTCAGTAAAGTTATTTTTGAGGTACAAAAAAGAAACAGTAGCATGGAGCCATCAGTAGGGTTATAGTTGGTCTATCCTTCTTTTCTCTGAAGCTTCCAGATGCTGGCGTTGTGCCTGACCAAGGAAGCCAGAGCGCAGAGGTGTCTTGTGAAGTGCCTCCATGCCCAGGTTTTGGCACTGACATCTCCACCTTACCTTTGCACTTGACTCCTGGATCCACAACTGAACACCTCCATCCTAGGTCCCTTGGCTTGTTCCTCAGAGCAAGTCCACCACCTGTGAATTTGGCTTGACTACTCACTGAAATGCTCAGGGTGACAACTGTGGTGCCCTGTTTTGAGCATAGCCTTGGTAACAAGCTAATGTTGGCTGTGCCCCGAGCACCCCAGCGTGGTCTGGCTAATGCAGCAGCACCTTTGATGCGGTGCTTGAGGAAACTATGCTACAGGTCATGTAAATGAGGCTGATCACAGTGGGCTGCTCTCCTGCAGGAGGAACAGCGAGCCCCTTCCCTCCTGCATATCTGCAGTGAGGTGACACCTCCCCTGCTGCTTCTGGATGCAACCAGCCTCCTCCACCTTGCTCAGAAGTGCAGGCAGGTTGTCCCCACTCCTCCCCTGCCCGCTCTGTGCACCCCCTTGGACCAGTCTGCCCAGGGCAGCTGGCTTGGGTGGCTCTCACCTGGGACTGACCTCCTTCACTATGATTTTCAGGGTCTTCAGAACAGTTGGTTGAAATAGATCACAATCCACGTTTCTTCTGAGACTGAGGAGATGAGTAGAGCATGCGGGGCAGATTCTGCATGAGGTTATATTAGTCTTGCTGAAGGGAGAGACCTGCTGGGTTGGGACTTTCCAGCTCTGGTGACTGTGTTGTAATATGACACATTCAGTAGCTGATGGTCAGATACCAAGGTTGGAATGAGGATGCTGCTGCTGCTGAAAGGCAAATTCATTCTGTGTCCTATGTTAGGTGGAAGGTTATCCTTCTGACAAGACCCTGAGATTGATTCATAAGGTACAGGGAAGTTTCTGGTGTGTCTAGCAACAGATTTATTTATTTTCTCTACAGTGCTACCATCTTGTTCCTCTAGAGATACCAGGATTTGTAAATTCAGCCCAGCTGTAGAGTATGTCCTAGCTGCCCTTAGTTGGGTGATTACACCCATTTACACACATTTTGCATGCCAGCTTACATGAGAAACAGTTTCTCCGCCAGGTCTTGGAGCATCTCCACCTGCTCAGCCAACCTGGGGGATGCAGTACCTGGCGACTTCTGGATGGGAAGAGTGGTTGCACAATGCTGTGGGATTCATCCCTGTCACAGGGTCTGCACCCAGTTCTTCCCATGTGTTTCTAATGCGTATGACTTTCAGTGCACACAAAGAGAGAAGCAAACTTGTGAGGTACGTGTGTTTTTTGGGGGGAATTGTGGAAGCCTCTTGAGATAGGGGCGTTGCTGAGGCAGAGCCATTGGCTGCTCAAGCTCCTGGGCTGTGCCAAGTGCCCTTGGACTCCATGGGTGCCACGAGGAGCTGAGCCTGCTGTTTCATGCTCTTCAAATGGGTTTTGGCACTGAAAGGTGCACTCTCTTTCCTCCCTGCTGCTGTCTTCATTCCTCTGCCTTGTGTTTGATCTCATGAATGCTTGTCCTGGCTGAGGGAGAGGGCAGGAACGAGGCCTGGGCCCCACGGGAGGGCAGAGCTGCCCTGGCTGATGCAGCCTGTGCTTGGGTCAGCTGGAAATGGTGGTGAAATGGGAGTCCTGGAGGATGCCCAGGCCTGCAGGAGAGCGTCTGCACGGGTGGGGCTGAGCTGGTCACTGACGGCTGTTTGCAAGGTGCTGGGGTTTTTTAATTCAATAAAATGCTAACTATTGTAGCTATATACTGATTAATAAGAGTAATGCTTAATACAGCCATTGCATAATGCCGTGAGCTAAGGCAGGTGCCTTTTACCAGCGGTAGCTCCCTTTTTGAAACAAAAGGACTGGACAGTTGAGATGGACTGATCCCGTGCTACAGTAATTCACTTGAAACTACATTTCAAATAACTGCCCGCCGATTCCTGCTCTGTAGGCTTGGGGATGTGTTAGCTTGCCTTCCCAATGTGGGGACCAGGTGAGCAAACAGGGAAGGCTGGAGCTTGGGGCTGCAGCCCAGCCAAGCGCTCCAGATTTGGGGCTGACAGGCAGGAATTCGCAGTTTGTTTGCTGTGGAGTTCCCTTTCTTTCAGTAAAATATAGATGTGAACGTGTGAGAAGCTTTTAGCGGGAACATTCATGATGTTCAGCAGCAAACACCTGGCTGGTGATTTGCTTGACTGATGGCTTTCTTTTAAGCATCCTTAGATACTTGTTTGTCAATAGGATGTTTGGCGAAAGGGATCCTACAGCTGAACTGGAACTTTTAAGTTTCAAAAGGAGTTTTTCCTACTGAGAGTAAATCTGTGTCTGACTTTGCTCCTGTTACCGTGCTCCATCTTCAGTTTGTTGGTGCTAGCTTTAAAAACGTTTAAGTCCTAGAGGCGTAGCGCAGAGCACTGTCTTCAATTCAAGTCTGAATGTTCACGAGGAGCAACTGGAATTTAAAATTGAATTTGGTCACCAGTGACAGACACTTTTTGCTGGTCCCCTTTGCCTGCGATGTGCACTGATGCTGTGGCATGGCTGGGCTGGCGAGCGCTGTTGGCTCCCTCTCCGTGGCAGAGCCTGGCTGAGCAGCACTTGCTCCTTCTGCAGGAGTAACACTGCTGCTGCGATGGTGAGACTTTCCCCTTGCCTGTTGATAGGCAAAAAGCCATTAGGACTGCAGAACTTGTTTGCAGAGTTATGCAGCAATTGCCTTTTTTTTTTTTTTTTTTAAGACGCCTAGTACAACAAAACTGCCGAGGGGGAGAAGTCCATTATGGTGATTATAGTCCAAATATAACATCTTTGTGATAGGGAGAAAGTGAAGCTGACTACAAATGGGAGTGATACGGAGAGGAAGGTAAAAAACTTAACATTCTGAATGATAGAAGAATGAATTTAAATTCATTTAATGTCAGTAATCTTTGCATTATTAGCCATAATCTGCTTCTGAGAAGCGTACAGGCTTGACTTTTTTTTTTTCCCCCCTCCTCTCCATAGAACTGCATTAATAAGAACAGAGTGTTTCTCCTGACCTCTGCCTTTAGACTATGAGCTCCCAAGAGCACAAAGTTTTCTTCTGTATTTTTGGACAGCCTCTGCAGGTAGTGAAAGCTGCCGCAAATAAATAGCAATGCTAGGAGCACGTTACTGCAGCCCCAGATCACTTAGCAAGGGTCTAATCCTGCATGATGCTTACAGGAGGGTGGAACTAGGGCTGCAGTTTTATATTGGGTGTGTGGGTGTTTTTAGGATGGTCTTAAACCTGTACATTGCCAAAGTGGTTCTCAGCAGGGTGATCTCAGGAGGAAACCTGCTAGCTGGGAGAGCAAGAGGGGGTGCAGGCTGCTGTATTTTTGGATGCACATCTTTCTGGGGCATGTACCAGAGGGGAGATACAAATGCAACAGTAAATGTACTTGATGCAGTATTGTTAGCTGGATTGTGGAGACGGAGGTGAGACTGGCCTTAGGAGTGTTGTTTTGAGCCTTTAATGTGGGGAGAGAGTGCCGTGGCACAGCGACAGCATCCAACACCTTCGGGTGGGAGGTTATCACGATCGACTTCGTGCTTCTCCCTGTTCTGAGAGAGCGAGCTGGTGCACGCGAATTTGCTTAGGTTTCTGCAAGAATGTGATGTTGCTCATCCTGGAGATTCAGGCAACCGAAATGAGAGAGAGAAAGAGAATTAAAGCGCGAGATCTGCTTGCTCATGACCTGAATCCCATAATCACAGCCTCGCGTAAGTGAAGGTCTTAGGCTGGGTTGAGTAGAGGGCATCTCCACACAAGAAAGTGTACATCTGCCCTCTGCCTCCCAGACTTAGAGCTTACTCGTGATGAAATATAGTTGTAAGGGCCTTACACCTTGCCTTAAACCAGACCCACTGTGCGTGACATTGCTTCCCCTGCGGCAGGCACGTAGTAGGCACCTTGGTGAAGATAGGTGTGTGCTACCCGAGCTCCCCGTCCCCAGGAAATCTCCTCTGGGTGCCAGAAGCGCATCCCGGTGAGTCCATGCCTTCTGGAACTGGTCCTTAATTTGATGGACTTGGATTAGAGCCTTAGTTGTATTTAATTTAAGCTTTGTGCTGCTACTTTCTGTTCTTTAATCTGGGAAGTAACATTGTGGCGGTTCATGCAACAGTGTGGCCACTTTCACTGACCCTGTAATTTGCTTTTGACCAGGGATGTTTTTCATATGGTGCCCCGCTAACGCCAAGCCAGTGGTAATCCCACACTTTCAGCTTCGTGTTCGTTTTATTCCAGGTTGTAAGACTGCAGCCAGCAATGTAAGGCCAGCTGTTTTTTCAAGCAGGTGGCTAAACTGAAAAATCAATTTTAAAAAAAAAAAAAAGGAATTTATTCCACTTTGGGCGGCTTCAGAAAAAAAACCTGAAAAAAAAGTCATCCTGTTTTTGACATGAAGGTGAAGGGAAGAGCTTTTTTTGGTGGAAAGATACATAGTTTGTTTATTTATTAGATGAGAGGTAGAGATGTTTCAGCTGAGAGGTGGAGGAAAAAAGAAAAGGAAAACAAGGAGGGAACAAGCCCAATGCTCCTTGCCTTTTGTAAAGAAATGCTTCAGTTTTTCTTTTGAAGCAGTCTGGAAATTCAGGTTAGTCACTGTAAAACTGAATAAATAATTTCTCTGAAAAGCACTGCCTAGCTTGCAATCGTAGCAGATAGAAAGGCAGATTAAAATATTTCATAAAAGGACTTTAAAAGCACCTTTGGCTCAAATCCGTGGTAGTGTAAACTGAGGGAGCATCTCTGATTTTTCTGTTACCTGAGGATCTGGCTTGTATCTTGTTTTTAATCTCTTTTCCTCTCCCTCCCCTCCTCCTCCCACGATATGAAAGGTGCGTCTGTATGGAGGATTTCTTGCAGCACACATTCAAGGACTGTTTCAGAGCTCAGAGAATTTGATCTGGAGGCTCCTCCTAGCCCCCGTGGGGTTTTGTTTTTACAGCTCCTGTGAACCAGAGCAGTATTCGTTCAGAATCATGTCAGATACAGATAATTGAGGTTTTGAACATCCCCCACAAACACTTAAAGAAAACACCATGCGAATGTCTTTGAGAGCCAAGAAACACCTGTGTTGTTGCCTGAAGGTTGAATCCACAGCTAGCTGCCTTCTTGGAATAAGCTGATAACAGATTAGTTGCTAATATCTCATTCATGGGTTGATATTTCCACTGCTGCTATTGATATGTGACCGGGGTTGAGGTTTTTGGGTCACAAGGTGGAGTGCATGAGCCAGATCCCATGCAGTCTTGATACCCTGTTTATATGATGTGTTTGGGCAAGACAGGACAAGCTGTTGTCCATCTAGCTCTAGCCTGTGACTCTTGCATGTTGGCCATGCAGGGTGGGGACAGCAAGGAATGTGCCAAGTGTGACATACTGGAAGAGCCATAAGCTAGCTCTTACTTTGACCGTACCATTGCAGCAAGTTGCTGGGCTCTGCCTGGTAAGGTACTGTTGGAGGGTGACATGGCAGCTGGTTGAAGTCCTTCATCTGCAATTAGTGTCCTGTGTTGATGTTTTGTGTTTCTGCTGAAGGACAAATAAGTGCTTAAGGCCAGGTTGGATGGGGCTTTGAGCAACCTGATCTAATGGAAGGTATGCCTGCCCATGGCAGGGGGGTTAGGGCTAGATGATTTTTAAGGTCCCTTTCAACCCAAACTATTCTATTCTATTCTAGTCTTTAGATGAAGCTGGATGTATCGGACGTGGCTTTGGTTTCGGTGTGAGGCCAGGGGTGCACCTGAGAAAACTTTGGGGACTGTTGATTGAAGGTTTGTGTCCTGTTGGGTGAGCTCTAGAGTAGAAGTTTACGTTGCAGAACATAAAGCACGTTTCGCATATTGCTTTTTGGCTCTTGAACGTATATATGTTTTTTGAAGAACATGCAGTTCTTAGGGAACCTCCCGTCATTAATTGTTAGTGTTTGTGCAGCATGATCAAAAGAGTCTTCTAGCTCTGCAGGCTGAAGGGGAGACTGAGCGTAGACAGGCCCACATTGGACTCCCTGTGTGTTCGCTGTGCCCTTAAGGTAAAGGATTAAGCTTGCAGAAGAGGAACGAGGTCAGGTCTAGACCAAGAAAGAGACTCTGGAATCCAGCCAAGAGTGTAAGTAAGGTTTTTCCTGTAACAGCATCCTAGATGTGGCAGTTGTGTTGACTTAGCCGAAATGAGGCTGACATCTGTAGGTCAGGCCTGATTAAAAGGGAAGGAGGGTGGAGAATAGCTCTATGGAGTAAAGAGGATTTAAAGATAACAGCGGGAGGAGATGCGTGGCCCTTACTTGCAGAATTTGGTTTGGCCTTGGGGATCTTGCCCTGCCTGGGAGCAGGGAGAACCTGGTCCCCGGGTTCTTCATTAGCCCCCAGAGCACTGTGGCTGCTGCTCCTTTTTTCCCCAGTTCATGGACATCTTCTGACCGATCCCTTCCCCCCGAGTCTGACTTTTTGGATAGAAGTCTGACTTAAACTCTCGTCTTCTGCTGTTCAAGGGAAGCTTTCCTCTTCTGCTGTTCAAGGGAAGCCTTCCACACAAGCCTTTGGCTTCCTGTAAAACCCTACCATGAAGACAATACCCACCCCTCGCTTTCTTGTGTTACAGGGTTAAGTGTCCGGGTCTCTTGCTTGGTGCAGATGAAAGGTGGTGTACTGCTGAGCCGTGCCGTGTTGCCGAGTGTTATGTGCTGGAGGCTGCTTCAGAAAACGTTTCTGTGCTCCTTTTGACCTCTGTTGCGTCTTCCTGCCCACCTTGAGTTGTGCTGGCGGCTGAGGATGCTGGAGACTCTCTCTTTGCTGAGGGAGGAGGAAAGAGGAGGATGATGGCGCTTCAGAAGCAATAACCCCTGTGCTTTAGTAGAGCAGCATATTGTGTCCAAAACCGTGGTTCACGATCACCAGCTGCTGCTTAACTTACACATTGAGCATGTTGCTCTCAGAAGTGCTTTGACGCTGAGGATCCCCATTGTTTGGGATGGGTGACCTGAGGCACAGAGGGGTGAGATGACACTGCAAACAGTGGTATGAAGGAGTGTGCCGCCGCCAGAGTCAGGAACACAATTTATCTGTACTTCTGGCTTGGAGACCTTCAGGGGCTGGCCTGCTGTTCTGATTTTTCCACGATGATTCCTTTCAGTGGAAAAATGGCTTATTTGATTAGACGAAAACTTCTATGGTAAAAATCTGAAAGGAGGGTGCTTCTCCCTGAAGCAGGAGTTTTAGTTTCTAAATGAAAAACTTTCTTAGCAAGATAAAAATAGAGAATTACTTTATGGGGAAAGTACTCACTTCCCTACTGGCTCTGCTGGGCAGCCTTCAGCTGTGAGGAAGTGAGGAAATTACCCTCAGCTCCCTCAGACCCCAACGAGCCCTGGTGGTCTTCCAGTGAAGTAACTAGAGTTACACCAGGGCTGCATTTTGGCCCTCTGAATTTAAGGGATATATGAATCCATATGAAAATTTAATTTTAAATCCTGCCAGGCACGGCTTCCCTCCTTGTAGGACCTGCAACCTGCACGGCACTACATCATGAAGCGCACACCATGTTGCATGGCGAGCTTCTTCACATTCAGGTGCTCAGTCCAGCTAAGCAGCGCTGATAGCTGTGATGACCACTCACATCAATCCATTAATAACTTTTATACTCGGGGAAATAACAGTATAAGCACTAGTGCCCTTGCATAGAGTTCTGGGCCTCTCTGTCAGGAGACTGGCAATTATTTGATGATTTTGATGTAGAAAATAAATTATCTCAGCTCTCATTGTAGTCCCTAAATTCATTTTCGGCGGTGACAAGAGCCAGGATTTAAGCCTGGGTCCCCAAAAGTAAAATGTAGTTAATTAGCCCACTCCATCATGTAGCTGTTCTCAGTTAACAAAGGCAGTACGTTCAGCCAGACAGTTCTTGCTCACAAGTGATGCTAACCTTTTGAGCTGCATGTATGGCAGAGTGTGCTTGCTCAGAGCCTGAAGTCCTTGTTTGCATCCCTTTTCAGCAGTGTTTCTTAACCCCTCTGCGCAGCCCCATTGTAATGCTGCCTGTCTCCAGTTGAGAGACTTCTGGCACCAGTATGTGTTTTAAGCTTGAATGATGGTTTGTGCTACGGCAACGGCTGTGGGGTCCTACCAAGGTCAGAGTCTGCTGCAGAATAAAGGGGGAGAGAATTTCTACCCTGAGGAGCTTGTAGCCCTCAGGGCAAATACTCAAGGTGATGTGACATTCGTGTTATTAACTGTAACTTGTGAACGGGGTTCAAGCGACGTCAGAGGGGCAAAGTGAGACAGCCAAAACCGCTTGATTTCTGGGCTGGAAGAAGGATGTGTGAGCCCTTGTCTGGAGTCCTGGCTTGCTGCTCCCACCAGACCAGATCTCCTAGCTGTCTGGAAGCTTGTTTGCATCAGACACTGATAAGCAAGAGCTCAGCACTGAATGCTGCTGTGGTGGGTCAGGTGTGGTGAGGTGTAGCTTGAAGTAAACCAGCAGGAAAGAACAACTGCTGTCACTGGGGGACTCTGCTGCACTGCTCCTGGCAGATCAGGGGAGGTGTTGGACATTTTTGCTTGCCATCTCTCCATTGATTTGGGTTTAGAGGCTGGGGCAAGGCAGCATGCTTCTGAGCGGGGCAGGCTGTCATGATGTTCTCCTACCTGGCCACTGACCTGAGATAGGCCACTTAACTCTGTTCTTCTGCAAAGGGGCTGCTTGGGTTAAAGTTTCTTGACATTTGAGTCCTTTGCAGTATCATGATGTTGTACAGTTTCAAAATACTATTTTTCTTCCTCGTGCAAATATCTAAATTTGACTGTTGCCCCTGCAATGCCATGGGATTTAGTAAACTAAGGAAAGGGACAGTCCTTAGTCTAGGTATAACCATTGGCTGTAGTCTGCAGATTTGAATAAGAATGTGTCTGCAGTTTAAAAAGCATAGGGCCTTATTTTCAGACCCTGTCATCTATTTAGATCCAGGCTGTTCAGTACTTGGCTGTTTCCTGAAAGCTACACTCACTGGTATTGTAATCCAGAGCTTGTGTGTGCAGGCAGTGCCATTTGGTTGAATGCAATCCTTGCACAAAAAATCATCTGTATGTAGATACTGGAATGTGAACAGTGATGGCTCTGTGAGTGGATAGCGGGTCAAGACCCCCTGAAAATAGAAACATATTGATGTTGTTAGCAAAAGCTGTGGAGCAGGTTTTCCTTGAAAATTGTTATTCAATATTGCCCTTGGTGTCTTTTGAATTAAACATACCATAAGAGTCAGTTTGCTGGAATTTTGACTGTTCTGGAGGATTGGATATTGGGTAGTCATTATCAACAGCCAGAGAGGTAGCAAGACCTACTGAACAGACAGCAAGATGCATAGGCACTAGCAGCAGGGAAATCCAAGACGAGAACGCATGGAAAAAATATGCAAGGTAAAACTCGTGCAGCCAGCCCTTATGCAGCAAATAAAGCAAGGTCTTACTGACCTTGGCAGCTGTACAGGGCAGCCTTTGCATAAGAATGACTTGTGCTTAATATACTAGAGAAATTATTCAGGGACAAATATTCCTGTTTTCTGTGGCGCTGGGGACGCTATTTTCTTCCATCTCCAGTTGCAACACAAATGCACTGCAGACAGGGTAAGAGGAGCACCCGACCCACCTCAAGCACTTCCAGGTCTATTTCCCGTGGCCTGGAGAAGGAAATCTGGTACTGTCCTTCTGGCGAAGCTGGACCCTTCCAGTGCCTTACAGCAGCCACCTTTGAAGGCTGGCAGTGGCTGGATATAAAGGCAGCATGATGGGTGTCTTCCTTGCAGTTTGTGCACTGCACTCCTGTGCAGTTTGTGTCTGCTAATAAGAGATCTGCTGGACTCGGGGATCAGAGAAGTGCTTTGCTCTCCATGTTGTGCTGCAGTGAAGCAAGCAGAGGGACCTAAACCTGCAGGCTGGTTAAATGCCGGGAGATACTGAGCTGGTAAAGCTTTACTTTCCCTGATATATACCCATCAGCATTTCCTGTGCCTCAGTGCTTGCGTGCAGCTCTTGGACAGCCCAAGCCCAGCTCACCCGCTGCTCAGCGTGGGCAGGAGTTACAACGGAGCCTATACACGGTGGCTCCCTGCATCAGAGCCCGGTACCCCACCAGCTGAGATGGAGGTGGGACAGATGGATGGCAAGCTGGCTGGAGTCTCTGCTCCCCACGTCCTGGGGCCGGGCCAGTCCCCGTGCCACCACCAGGGCCAGGTCTGCGCCTGCGCATCCCTGCCGGTGGTGTTGCTTCCTAAACCTTGCTACTTACTCAGTACTGCTGTTTTTCATGGGTTTTTCCTTCTCTTCCTCTCCCATTGGAGAGATCAGCCCCATAAATGCCCGTGTCCAAGAGCAAAGCTATCTTGAGAGCCTTGACAGAGCAAGGTCTCCGAGGTCTCTCTATAGGGACAGGGCCAGAGATGGTGTTTGTTGGTATTGATCATGGGTAATGTAATTAATGCGGGTATAAAGTGTTAGATGTTAAATTGAAATGGGAGATTTAAAAGCAGTCGATAGATCAATTCCGAGGCTGGGATGAAATGCTCAGACTTTCAAACAATAATCAGATTTCCGATAAAATCTCCACTGTGTGTAATTAAAGGGGTTGAAATATTAAATCAGGTGTTAAGGGAGTGATATTTAGCTGATGTTGAAACAACAAAGATCCAGACAAAAAAAGCCCTCCTGTCTGTAGGCAGAGCCCCTGCCTGGGCAGAAATGGTGTGGAGCTTGGGAGATATACTGAACTAGCGACTAAAACCACAAAAAGAGAAGAATGATGGGAAAACTGGAAAAATCCATGCTGCAGTGCTGAACATCTGCCTGGATGGAGACAAGACCATTTGGACCTGATAGCTCCCTTGTAGTCTGATAGCACTTCTGAGACCTTGGTCCATCCACGTGCACAGACATGTACACCTGAGGTCCTCTTGTTGGTGAGTCAGCCTTCCAGAGGAGTGAGGACAGCATGTTAAAACCCCCCGCAGCAGGAAGTACTGCCATACAAAAGCCTTCCCAAGAGTTAAAAATACTAATTACCAACTGCCACCATGTTTCAGTGATATCCCAGCTAGTCAATAAGAGCAAAGGCATGCAATTGATCTTTTGTTAAGAGGCAGAGTAGCAATTAAGGAGAGGGGTAAAGTTAGGCTCAGGGCTACTGCCAGTGGGATATATGGGGTGTCCTAGGGCACGAGGCATTTCCAGGACATTTCTTTGAAGTTTGTGTTTTTCCCTTGCCTTATAATCCATAAAGAAATAAGCAGAAAAGGCTCCAGAGTAGCAACTCCCTAGTTTAACTGGCCTATGAGTAATGATACCAAACAAGTTCTGCTTTAGGGGCAGCATCAGGCTTTGCTCTTCCAGTCAGCTTAATTTTCTGATGCTGCGAGCTGTGCAGGAGGCTGTAGGAAGCATCCATTCCCCGAATATGTATCTTCGCTCTCGTCCCTAAAGGGATAATTCAGAGTATGGGACAGACATAGTATTTACTGTGGGCACTGTACCTGTCAAGGCAACATTACCAATGGGATGGAGGGTAAAAACACTTGTCTGCTAGATAAGATGAATAAACTGGCTCATTAGCTCTGGGCACTTATTTGCTAACCTTGTCCTGTACCTGTGATGTGATTATCTGTGAAGACGTAGCTGTAAGGCTCTCCAGAGCCTTGAAAGACGCATGTTTCAAGAGTATGTTCTCATTTTGTTTTATAATCCTGGCGGCAGCCTCTGCTGTGTAGTTCCTGAGGTTTAAATGCTGATTAGGTTAATGGATTGTAATGTAACCCCACCCAGCTGGTCATCAGTCCCTTGAAAATTCCTTGTGATTGTGATCATTATTGCTTAATTGCAAGCCCTGCCTTACCCATGGATTGAGCCAGGCTCAAGCTCACCTTGCTCCTTGCAGAGCAGAGGGTGAAGAGCAGGCAGGGAGGTGTCTGCAGAGGAGCACTCTCTTGGAGCTTTTATATAAAGGTCTCTAAAATTTCCACTGTGGCATACCTGGGCAGAAGTAACCTGATCTTTGGAAAAGTGCCTTTGTGCTGTAGCCTACAGAAGAGGTTCTTTATTAACAAAGCCTGAATGTGGGTTAGTTAAATCGTAGCCCTTGTATTCAAGGTCACTGTTAATTTTTTTAATTGCAAGCTTTCTCCCAAGTCTGGGGTTGCAAATGAGACTTGCTGCGTTGAGCTCCTAGAAAAGGTTGGAAATTGTGGCATTTCATCCTGCAATTACTCTGTGTCACCCTGACCGTCCCCTTTATCTAAGAGGAAAATAAGTTTTGTAAACTGCCGTACATAGATTTTAACTTCATCGCTGATACTAGAAATCCCTAAAAGGATATGTCTCTGGGAAGAGACTGATGCTCAGTCTATAGCATATCATAAAACCAAGCAGGGGGAAGGCAGGGAGATAAGGGCGTGATTGTGGCCAAGGGCTCCAAAGGAGATCTTCTTCCTTCACGTGAGGCAGGGTGGAGCTGTGGAGGTCCTTGCGAAAGGGTGTTGTGGGCACATGAAGCTTGCACAAGTGCTGGGGAGACTCGCAAGTACTAAGCAAGGAGTTGGTTGGGAAATAGTGAGCAGGCAAACCACAGCAGGCTCAGGAAGTCCTCAGAGATAGAAACAGTGGGATGCTGGAGAGCATCGGGGTGGGAGATCATGCACGTCTGCCTTGCTGTTACTCTTGGGCATATGTGGGTGCTGCCAGCTCCTCGGTTCCAGCTGGGCTTCAGGTGGAAGGAGGGTTGTTCCTCCACTCTCTTGCTGCTTGGGGGGGTTGCCCTCTCTGCCCACACCTGCCTGCGGATGGGAGCAGAGGAAGGACTTGCAGGCAACATACCTCTCTGAAACATCGTGTTTGAGGACTTGTATGCTGGAGGGCAAGTCCAGCCTCCCATGACTGCCTGTCAAGGAGCATTTTCTTGCTGTCCCTGAACCATTCCTGTGGTTCTGGTACCAGTCTGCTGGGTTTTTTCCACCTACATCTTCAGCACAAGTAGGAGACCTGCAGCTCTGGGCAGCACAGGACGGGGGGAAAGGGTGCTTTGCACCTTGTCCTGCACACTTTCCCCCTGCTTAGCCTTCCCTTACTACTTTCCTAGAGACAATATCAAGGAGCAGAGCAGAGATGCTAGCCTCTGGTCTTGTTGGATGCCTTGATGCTCCCTAAAATATACCCCACCAGATATTTCTGTGGGTTAACTCTGTCCTTGCAGACTTTAAGTTGAAGCTCCTTGCAGTCTTGTTCCTAGCAGGCAGAGTTGGCTGCTCCTCTGCCTGAGCTCTGGTGATCCTGGCAGAGCAACATGTGCATGGTGCCTGTGTCAAGTCCCAGTCGTGTTTTTCCTGACCTGAATGCATGGAACAGCTTGTTCTCTGCTGTCTGTTAACCCTTACAAAGACCCTTGTCTTGTTCTCCTTTGTTCTGAGTTGGCTGTGCTTGGCAGGGTCAGCTCTGTGCTTCTTGGGGTTTAGGGGCAGAGCCTGCGAGGGAGTTAATTGCTGAGTGATGATGGCTCTCCCCAGCTGAAGATCTGCTCCCATGAGCTATTTAAGCCTCTGTTTCTTGTATCTCTGTGCCAATCAGATTAGCTGGTGCCAGGAAACAGACCACGGCCTGCTTGCTCTTGAATGCACCCTTTTTCCTCCTTACCTGTTTATCCCAGTCAAGCCACTTCCCGCTCCGCCTCGGTTCTTTTATTTAGCTTTGTTCCTTCCTTTTCATTTTCACAGCCTTAGTCTGGCCCATCTCTTCTCTCGCTGAGGCTGTCTCGCTGGGTTTTGACATCCAGCCTTAACAACAGAGTAAATCCTGTTCCCTGTCATACTGCTGGCTGCTCCCTTTGCAGTGTCGTGTGCCGCCCTGCGCTGCTGCATCAGGATTTTCTTGCTCTTGATTCCCTCCGCAACGCTTACCCTGTTGTCACTTGGGTTCCCTTTAATGTGCAGAAGTAGAGAGATCTCCAGTTCAGCGAAGCTGCTGAAGGCACTCACCTTCCCAGGAAAGAAAGGGAAACAGGTTGAGGAGGAGAGCATGGCTAAGAGCTGCCCAGCTGCAATCAGTCCCTGGGGCTGCTGCTGCCCTGGCTGTCCGTGTGCCCCCAGGCATCGCTCCCCTCTTCTCCCAGCTGGACCCTTCCACTCTCTTGTTGCTGATTTCAGCAAGGGATTCGTTGTAGCAAAAATAAGCTCAAAACCCCCTCAAGCTTACAGGACCAAGCGTTCCAGCCTGGCCATGTGTTCCAAAACAGGCCCATCCCCTGCCTCTTGCAAGGCCCCACCTTTATCCTTATTCTAAAAATAAAATGCAAGGACATTCCTTCCTAGTTACTCTGTTCTGTTATTCTGACCTCATGAGACTTTCCCAATAGAAAATTTCATTGAACTCCTCTATTAGCGGTGAAAACAAACAAGACCATTGGACTTCCTCTGGAAAAAATGCATCTATATCACAGGGAATTGCAGGGAGCCAGATTTCCACTGCTGAGTTTGTGCTGTACGCATATGTTCCTTCATACGCATTTAGTAAACAAAGTTGTCTTCACACTTAGAAGAATTTAAAACAATTTATCCTTTATATCTGAACTGATTTCCCTCTCCAATTTGAAATAAATTGCTTCTGTAATGTTATAAGGAGCAAAGTGCTGTTAGCTGGGGTTGCAAGAACAGCCGCTTTTTTCCAGACCCCCCGAGCTAAATATATTTTGAGGCTTATGTATGCTCATGTACGTAGGAATGATAGCCAGGTGATGGATTGCTAAGCCACATCATAAATTCAGTTCATCGGACACCTTTGATTACCTCTTCTGCACTCTACCCATAATCGTTCTCCTTCAAACATCCTTCTAATGTTCTTAACAGCAGCCAATTAAAACAAAGACTCTACTTGCCATCTATCCCCTCTTCCCTCTGCCATCACCCAAGCTCCTTCCCTTGGATGGGGGGAAATAAATGCTTTGATGGATGGTGGTTCAGAGTGCACGCTCAAGGTTTAAGGGAATCTATCCCTATTTGGCTTTTTTGCCTGCTGCTTTAAAAGTCAACTTGGACAGACAGGGGTGGGTGCTTGTGTGTTTGCATGTTGCTGGCCATGAGCAGCTGGGGACTGCGGGGTGGCGGCAGGAAGGACGGGGCACGTAGAAGGCACCGTTCATCTGTACATCTGCCCTGGCTAGCTAGAGCCCACCTTCTCAGGCTCCTGGTTTTGGTTCAGTAGTTTCATGCCGAGTCAGATGCATTCTGGAAGAAAAGCGTGCCACGGGCCTTAAGTGGGAAATTGGAAGTAATTCAGGTCACTAAGACTTCCAGAGGGGAGAGAAGTTGGAGGCTGTTGCGTTACAGATGCAGGAAGGTAAGGAGAGAATTGAAGATCTGAGGACTTCAGTTGGCGTCCATGACTCAGGCATCTCAGGGAGAACAGAGGATGTTCAGTCCCTGAAAAGTTGATTCATCCACCTGGCAGTGAGATGAAGAGCAATGAATAACAGATTTTGGGGCATGTGGAAGGCAGGAGAGGCCAACACACTAACTCTGAATGGCTTGGGAAGTGCCTCAAGGGCAACTTTGACTTCCCCTTGCCTTTTTTCAGGGCTTAGCTGTGTTGGCTCCTCTCCACGTGCATCCCCAACCCCTCTGTGTCCCACAGGGGCACCAGGCAGACAGCACCTGGCCACTAGCTGAGCAGGTGGCACTTGGTGCCAAAGCACGCTGCCAGAACTGGCCCTTACACCTTCCAGGTGCCTCTTGGCTCGGCTGTTCCCTCACATGTACTACAGCAGTGCCTCCCTTCCACGCTGGGAGGGTGCTTATTGCTGCGCAAGCAAGATTGGAGTTGTTGGACATGCCTTTCATCCTGTTGCAGCCTGCTGGATTAATGGGGCAGATATGTGTGTGTGTGTGTGTGCATGCTTTCTGCTCCCCCTCCTGTATCCTATCTCATACTGTAATGACTGTGGGTCTGAGAGAGATCTGTTCATCTAGTGCTTATACAGCCTTTACCATAGTAGTTTCTTAATGTCTGATTGCCGTTCCTGGGTTTTATCTGCCAAACATCACTGAGAGATAGGGCCATAATGGCCCCTGTTTGCAGAGGGGTTAAGTGGCTTGTCAGCTGTGGCACCTGTGGCTTCAGCAGGGTTTGAGCCCCTGTCTCCAGGGTCCCAGTCTGGCACTTACAGACTACAGCATCTTTTCTGTCTAAGTGGTGGCCTGCGGCGACTACCTGTGCGATGATAATGCCTTTGGGGTTTGGGACTAGGCTGCTCTGGATTTTCACTGGCATATGGAAGTGGAAAATATGCTCTCGGTTGTCGCTATGTTTGCTTTTCCTGATTTCCTGCATATTCTAACTTCTTTCTTTCAATCCTGAAAGAAATTATCCTAAATACATTGGATGCTTTTGTTACCAGTCTTTCAGTCTCCTTCTGTCATCACATATTTGATTTGCAACCTGAGGATGCTGTTAGAGGTCTGAGTTGAGGAATAAGTCAAGGCTTCCCTTTTTCCCGAGTCCTGAATTGTTTCGCAAATGTTTCTGGAGTACCTCTGTGCATGGTATGCCCTTCCGCGTAGCCCATAAATGATAGGTGTTTTCGTTATTGTGCATGAGTCCTCATTTTTAACACATCGTGTAATTCAGATGGACTCGAATGTAGTAGCATAAAGACTTTGGAGGCCTGCCCTGTGCGAAGGGGAAAATTACTGTCTGGCCCAGAGCGGTGGCTTTGTGATGACTGCATTGTGTTCTGGTGTTCTGTGTTTGTACCAAACTGGTTTGCTGCCAAGTTACTTATGGCTTATCCAAGCGCTTAATACAAAGAATGTTAGAAGAAAAACTATTTTTGTTTTCTGTGAATTCTTCCAGCTGAGAGAGAATTCAAACCACTGTCCAAACACTGTCTCTTTCTGCAGGCCTGTGGTCACTAGGTAGGACAGCTAACATGTGAGTGTGTGAAACTATAGTGTGTGTGTGTAGGAGCACATATGTTCTTTGAGGAGATGCAGTATGGGACCCAAATGGAAAATGCCTTCCTGTTGGAGAAAATCTATCTCCTTGAGCAGCAGGCTCTGTGATTGAGAAGTCTGGAGTGGGAATTTTCCGGGCAGAAGTACGTGCACACGGGCAGAGGAACCTACGAAGCAGCAGACCTGGGCAGGTCTCCTCTTCTTTGTATGCAGCAAGTCTGATATCTCCCAAAAGCCCCAGGCCTCCTTTGCAGCACGGTGAATGGCTGAGCTGGGCTCCTATTTCAGTATTTCTCCTGCTTAATGAGTGTACTGCCTGGCTTGAGGGCTACGGCCATGCTTGGAGCTTAGGAGAGGCCCATAGGTCATTCCTGCCAGCAGAATCCCACAAAGGGCAGTTGGGTAAAGGCATTCCCTCCCCTCAGCTGTCCCCATCGGCCTGCCCAAACACGCGCGAACACTTATCTGATTGGCAAGGACCTTGGGGGTTTCTTGAACGCTGAGTAGGATAATCAGATAGATTGTGGGATACATCTGCTTGATCCTATTTCTTACGATTACGTGGTGGGGAACAAGCCTTAATGAGCCTTGGCCTTTCCTGTCTCCTCTGTAAATTTGTGTGACTCAATTGAGCTCTCTTTGTGTGAGACAGCTCTCTTTGTGCTTGGAGATGGAAGCATCCACCTCTGAAGCTGGCTGTGCTTTGAGACGGGGTTTGGATTAGCTGACCTCCAGAGATCCCTGCCAACTTTTTTTTTTTTCTCTTTTGTGTTTGCAGCTGGTGTAATTGTGGTCCTAACCCCTCCCAAGTGGTGCTGGCACTGGAGGGGATTTTAGCACCGCTTCACAGCAGCGCAGTAGCTGCCTCTGTACCACAGAGGAAATGCTTCTTTTGGGTTAGCCACCCGGCTCTAACACAGCTCTCTGCCTCTTGGCACTGGGAAGCTGCCTCCCATGGGAGGCTAGAAGGGATTTGCCAGGCGGGTCCCAATAGAAGGGAGCATCCTTCTCCATGTATCTGTGGCTGGGGAGCGGTGGGTGCTGTGGTGGAGCCTGGCTGAAGCAAAACTCCCTCTTGGCTGCCTGATCAGCAGAGCATCCCCCAGGAACACCCATATCCCCCAGGTGTGGGATCGCAGTGGGTCTCCATCACTCCTAGCAGAGAGCTGGAGTAGGAAAGGGGTCTTGTTGTCTAACTGGTCCCAAATACGCTGATGGCAGGAAATCAAAAGCCCGAAAGAACAAAAAAGTGCGTGTGTGGTTATTCTAACAACAAATCTATTCAGCGAAATGGGGAAGTTCCCTTTGAAGCACCGCACTGCATGCTGCCCTGGAACACCCTATGGAAAGGTATTTGTTCTGCTGAGGCACGAGGCACGTGTGTGGGTCCAGCACAGCAGCTTCTGTGACTTTGTTCAAAGACAAACAAATAAACAAAAAAGCTCCTTAAATTGCAATGTTTTTGTAATGCATTTTTGGCTTAGAAATCCCCAGCAGATAGTGGCAAATAGCTCCCAGCCATTTGCCTGTGGAAGCATTCTGGAGAAGAGCTAATCCCACAGGAGTGAAGGGGAGAGGAGTTCTTTGAACTTTGATGGACAAGAGGGTGGTGGAGGTTGATGAAGAACGAAAACAGATTGTGAAGATTTCAGGCAGCTGAGGGAATAGGAGCACCATAGTCCACAGTGAAGAATGGTAGATTTCAGAAACAAAGGGATTTTTTTCAAATATTTCCTTAAACTTGGCATTTATTTTTCCTGTGATTGTTTGCTGCAGGGTGTAAATGTGGAGAATTGCATGTATGCAAGGGAGGATAAAGTTCCCCAAGTTTATTTGTACTTTTTTTTTTTCCTCTGCAGTGAACTGCTTCCTTCCCTCACAGTGTGCTTTATTTTATCTTTTTTCTCTTTTTTTTTTTTTTTTTCCCCTTGGTTCCTCAGCTGCCACCTCTCCAGGTAAGAGATGCCTAGGTCATGTCAGGGCAGCTAAGAGCAGTGGGGAGCACCCAGAGGCGAATGATGGACAATCCATTTTCCCAAGGACAGCAGCATTGCTGTCTCTGCAGAGCACCTTCTTCTGGGGTGCCATAAATCCAGGAGATTTAGCAAGGTTGGCGAGCATCCTAAGAGGTGGGACGCAGTATGTGCAACTTCAGCCTTCCCCACTGAGGAGTGGGAGGATTTTTCTTTCCATAGAGATCACAACCAGTAACCCACACTCTGCAAAGTCGCTCTAAGCCAGTGGCATGAGAAAGTGTGGGGGAAGAAGGACGAGCATTAGTGACTCCTTCAGCACAGAGATGTGTGGTATTTGCATGCCCAAACATCCGCCTTGTGGACGCAGCCACTTCTGTAGTGGGTTTGTGTCCTGCCAGCAAGGTTTTTCCATTGCAGCAGCATCGGGTTTTTTTTTTATTTGCGCATGTGCCTTCTGGGTTCTGCCGTCCTCTTCTGAACAGACAGCACTCGGGGCTGAGTTGACTCTTTGGCACGTGGTGTGATCCCTGGTGATTCACGGCCTCCAACATCTGCGATTAGACCTTGAACAGAAACTTTTCATGCATGGCCATGGTAGAGGAAACCTGCTCCTTTTCTGAGTAACTGGTAGAAGAACAAAAGAAGGTTTCGTTTCTTCTAGCTGTAAAGGTCTACCTTAAATTAAGTAAACTGTTCCCTGAGGGAGAAAGTGTCCAGGTACAGAATGTTCACAAAGGAAATATTCAAAATGTCTACCATGTCCCTGAAGTGTTTGCTTTAAAGTATGAGGGCCAGAGTGGAAAAATAGAATATTATTTTCTAATTTGAAAGCAAAAATACCTCTTTCAGGCAGCAGAAAATAAATTGACCTTCTTCGGGCTTGATACTGCAGCCTGTTAAGTGCACAGGTGATGAGAAGCTATGGAGAAGCCGCTGTTTGCAGAGATGGCTCCTGTCCCAAGTGCACAGCCCGTGTGAGCGTGGGGGGCGGGAGCCAGCCCACGTCGGAGGCAGCCCTGCTGCGTGCAAACTGTCGGTGTTGCAACAGCAGAGGAATTGGAGTCTACAGGAATCTGAGCGCTGCTGGGTTTTATGTGATACAGGGTAAGAGCCTTGCTAATCAGGACTTCAGCGGTGGACAATCCACACCTTGACCTTACAGGTGTTATTTTTGTGGTTTCTTTGTTGTACAGTCTTGCTAGTTCCACTTTTGAACCCATCCCAAGCGAAGCAGAGCTGCCCTGTGATCTGATCATGGCAGCACCTGACTTGCCATGGGTTTTTGTGAGGCCCAAAATGAGCTTCACTAATGTCAGCCAACTGAACTAATGTTATTGTGTTCCTGGCTTGGTGGGTCCTAGATGATTTCCCACCACCCCCCCACTGATTGAAAGGTCCCCACAAATGTAGGTTATCTTTTCTCATGCATCGCTGGCAATAAATGTACCAGTATAACACTCCCCAGTAAAATCTTGCCCTTGACTATACCTTTTTGGTTCCTTTGAAGAGCAAAGATGCAGCTTCATGTGTTGTTCTTTGGTGCTGCTGTGAAAGCGGAGGAGAAAGGACGGACTGGGGAAGATGCTCAGACTTGGTTTTCCATAGGAATGTGAAAATGCTGTTGGATGGATGGTGGTATTCTCGTAAAGGCTTTTGTTTCCCTTTCAGAACAAAACAGTTCAATGTGCTATTTTCATTGTTCCCATTTCTCTTTGCCGTGCAGTGTTTCCAGGAACACAGCATTTATTTGGAAGATTTTTTTTTTTTTTTTTTGATAGTGGAAACATCTCACTGCTGTTTGAGTGAGGAGTTTCCCCATTCTGGCTTATTGAGGAGGGGGTGGTGGGTGCAGCAAGCTCTTCCGTATCCATTAAGGTGCAATGAAAAGCTGAGGTTACAGAATTGCTTCAAAGGTGCAAGGACTGATGAGTGTCATTTATGTTGCTAGCTGAATTTAGCGCTTTGAGGAAAGGCCATTAAAAAAAAAAAGTTTTTTTGGCTCCAACAATATCTAGACACTCGGAGAACATTAATAGTTCAGGGGTGGGATGTAAGTTGTAGTGAAATTGGTGAAAGATTTGAGATCTGAATTTTGCAAGCTTAAGAGCACAGTTTCTCTGATGCTATGCCTCCAGGGTGTCCATCCATCCAGGCTGGCTGGGTCTGAGCTTTCATTGACCATAACTTGCAAAACTGGGTAAAGCATGCTGCAGCCTGGCAGTATAGGGCTGAACTCAGACTCAGGAGAGCGGGTCCTTGGTTCCTCTGTCATGTGCTGGTGGTTCGTGTTGAGGAGAGGAGCATGGACAGCATATGCTAAAGAAAGGGCACGGCTGGAACTTGGCTTTGGGAAAGCTCTATTGTCCCCTCACTGTCTGCACTGTCCCTATTCCACTTCAGGCAAAGGGGATAGCTGCCATTCTTGCTCACCAGGACTGTCAGTTAGGGCAACAGCACTTTTGCTTCTCATCTGAGCAGTCGTGACCCAGAAATCCTTGAGGAACAATAAATAAGGAACCCACCTTGCCACTTCTACAGAGTACTTTTTTAATTTTCAAAAAAAACCCCACCCAACCCTTTTAAATAGCATCATTTACACTTGGGAGCTGCTTGAATCCACCCTGTCACATAAATTACCATCTCTGACCTTGGCTGTCAGGAAGCGTCCTCATGAGTTGACATCCATCGGGGGTGTCAGTGGAAGGGGATCAGTTTCGTGGAAAGCAGGAGGAATTCAAGCGTCAAGTGAATACGTTCATCCTCACGTTACCTCAAGGGGCGAGGGCATCTCAGTCCCACCAGAGGCAAGCCCCGTCGTGACCTTCACTCCTCAGACTGCCCTTGTTCCCTTTCAACTTCGGTAGCTGCAAGGCTGGGTCTGACATCTGGAGCAAGCCCCATCCTCCTGCATCTCGGGCAATTAGAGCCTGGCCCAGCAAGTGGCCCTGGAGCAGGGGCTTCAAGGATATTATAGTTTCCTTATAGGGATAAAGGCCATGGGCTTTTCTCTCTGCTCTGCTGCTTTCTTCAGCTTTGATGCCGCTGCCGTTGAAACGAGATTGGCCCATCTGGTAGCGGAGGAGATGAGCTCTGCCAGACGGATCTGGCTTGCTGAGCAGCAGCACTGGGAAGGGTTCAAAAGGCAGCACCTACCCTTTGTTGTATTTCCTGCACGCTAACGAAGCCTGTGTTTTCTGGAGCTACTTTTTATCCTTGTTGTATGTTGGTTTTGGCATGGATGCTTTTATTCCTCCCACTTGAAATAAGCGGGAGAACAAAGTGAATAAAATGCCAGTTTCCCCACCCCAAAAAAAGGGTAATACAAGGGAATTGTAAGGATGCATCTTGGTAAGAACCGTTGCAATTGTTTGCTGCCAGGAGTTGAAACATGGAGAACTGAAGCTTTATAGTCTCAGTGGCGGGTTCCTGTCTGATGTGTGTTATCGTTTGGCGGCATGCGTGGGAGCCTCACTGCAGCGGTATACAGCACTGGGTGTGATGTCAGCCCTGCGTGCACGCGTTTTCGGCTTTCCCCGTGGCCGCATGGAGAGGGAATTTGCAGCAATCCAAACACTGACAGAACTGTATTTGTTGACTTGCAGAAAAGCCTAGCTCGTGCTCCTCTGGGCTGCGGTCACGTAAGCCAAAATGTGATGACTGCTGCCTGTGCTTGCTGGCCTCCCAGCCTCGATAAACCTGCGAACGAGATTCGTTTATTTAGGCCCTGATTCAGCAAAGCACTTAAGTACATGCTTCAGGTTTTCTTCTTTACAGTAAGATTGTCGGCATGCTCAAAGTTAGTAAGTGCTCTCCTGAGTGCACAGGAAACAAGTAATGGGGGCAGTGCGTGCTGCTGCTGTACTTTGCCGGTTGGCATGCAGGCTGCAGAATTGAGGCCCCCCGTATTAACTTTTATTCATTTATTTGGCTCCCCCCCAGTACAGGAGCCCTAGTCCCACCGTATGAGATGATAGTCTGTCCTTCTGCAGGAAGGTGGGTTGTTTCCATAGCATGGAATGTTCCTTGAGTCCTGGTCTTGTGTGTTGAACAGATGAGTGTGCCCTTCTGCAGGGTTTGGGGCAGGGCGTCTCTTCTCAGTTTTGATCAGCAGGACATCAGCAAGTATTTCTTCAGCATTGTGGGGGTTTTTTTTCTTTCCCCTAAGAGTTGGTAATAGAATAATATCAACCATATTACATATATCTGAATAGCTGTGTGACTTCCATTAACATGATTCCCTTCATCTTGAGGACTCTGAGCAGCTTAGTGCAGGCGTGTACCTGTGTGTGTGCACGTGTATGCTCCTGAGCTACACAGATGAGATGGTGAACGTTTGGTTTACTGTGTTCTTTGGGATTTCTCAAGGTGGAAGGGCTGTGAAGTGGCAGATGTTACTACACTGTTTGTGCATCTTGCTGTAACTGTGTTAAGTTCAGACCCACCATATTCAGGCACCAGTGATAACAGATCCTCACTTCCCCAGCTGTGGAATAGACACTTCATCTACAAGATGGTTGTATTTCAGTCTGCTCAGAGCAGC
The DNA here is from genome assembly GCA_013401315.1 of Balaeniceps rex. Lineage (NCBI taxonomy): Eukaryota > Metazoa > Chordata > Aves > Pelecaniformes > Balaenicipitidae > Balaeniceps > Balaeniceps rex. Next base: position 120,840 of record VYZW01030301.1, on the reverse strand, counting down.
TTCTGAGAGAGCATTCTTTCTAATCCCCACCCATATCTGACCTGTTCTAGCTCGTTTTTAAGAGCTGCACCCAGCCAGTCCCTAGCTCCCTGCAGAAAGGTTTACGCATGTCTTTTCCTGCTTACTGAGCTCATTTGGACTGGGAGCCCACACATCGGTGAATGGGATTCCTGTATAAATTTGCTGTTTGCAAAATCGGAATTGATTTAGAGCATTTCTGTTCCTTACGAAACCCAGAAGACATGAGCATGGCTAGATGTGCTTTTTGTCCTTCCCTTTGAAGTTTAAAACATGCCTAGCAAATCTGATGTTTGCAGTCTCTGTTCCCCACCTGATGTGCAAAAATGCAAAGGTCCTTCCAGAAGCATGGGTCAGACTAACCTTTGTGCTGATGCTGCAAGCCAGACTGCAAGGATCTGGGCAGTTTTTGTTATGAACTTGACTTTAATTAGCCTAGAAAATACTTACAATACAGGTTTAACAAATGTTGGTTTTCTTAATGTGAAATAATTCGATCTGTGAATCAAACAGCCTTTGTGCCCCACCCCCTGCTGCTGATGACAGCCTCTTCCCACACTTCTTCCTTGGTAGCATTGTTTGACTGTTCCAGCTCCAGTAGGTTTCAGTTACTGATCAGTGTAATTGCAATAACACACCAATAATAAAAGAGGAATTTAAGCTTCCTTTCCTTGTAGTTGAAGGCTCTTCTCCTGCGAAAGCTTGAAGTCTTAATAGCAGTCACACGAGCAACATCCTGTGCCTGTCAAGTGTTTGCAAAACTGGGTGGCAGTACTTTAGGAAGATAAAGGGCTGGATTTTGGGAACTTGGAAACAGCCCAATCCGATCAGACCGCATTGGTACAGCTAATATTAGAATGGGAAACTCTAGGGATGGCTTAACATTTTAGTGGATGCCAAGGAAGCCTTGAATAGGAATGCATTGAAAGTTGCTTGTTGTATAACACAAGTTGCTGGAGTCAGAGTAATTTGAGTTGCCTTTAGTCTGGTGGAAAACTACAGCTGTGAGCAATGAGTTAATTTTTTCCGTGTGTGTGTGGGGCTTAGGTTTCCCTGTTGGGTTTGCTTTTAGTTTTGTAGGCTCTGAATCCATAGAGGAACGAATGTGAACCAGTCATTTGTCTTCGTGTGCCATCCCAGGCTGCTGCTGGAACGGCTCTGCAGCTAGTGATGGGTTAAATAAAACACCTCAAAAATGCAAGTAGTTACGGGGCTGAGCTGTAGCAGCTCCTTCTGCTTTATGTACAAGAAAGCCACTGGCTGCTCTTCCTGCCTGAACGTTTCCTACAGAAAAGGGGGGG
>VYZW01030301.1:3806-119460 GCA_013401315.1 Balaeniceps rex | reverse complement strand
GGTCCTTGGGCCTTGGGCCGCCCCGCAGGCCGGGCCGTGGGGCTGAGGCGCTTTTCCCTGCGTCGGGCACAAAACCCAGCGTCTACCAGCCTGGGCCGCTATGAAACGGTCTCTTTTATTGGTCGGGTGCCTGGGCCTGCTGCTGCAACGGTAAACGCCATTGGTCGCTTCCTCCTCCCATGCGCAGCTTGGTGCGGGAAATGCCCCTGGTATCGACAATGGCTGCCGGGGCCGCGCCGCACCGCCGGGGGCCGGGCAGCCCCGCGCCCGCCTGAGCGGGGCGACCCTCGGCTCGTGGCTGATTCTATTTCTCTTTTTCCTGCAGGTTGCTGAAAAGTGCCTTTCCTGAAGCCACCGCTGCTTGGATTTCTGTCTAGGGCTGCCTCTCTCTGCCCCTCGCCCCCCTCTCTTTTTAATTCGGCGTTGCTTGCGGTTCGTGCCCTGACGGCAACTCTTCCAGCCTTGCCCCTTTTTTTTTTTTTTTTTTTGCTCCCCATTTACACGCAGTTTGCTCAGCCATTTTATTTTTTTCCTTCCCCCGAGTATGTAGCAAATATTTAAAAGAAAAGAAAGAGGAAAAAAAATTAAGACGTCCTTTTGCTCGTTTTGATGCTCGCGAACCGTAATTTTTAGAAGCAAGAAATAGAAGGAAAAAAAACCCAGAAGTTTTCTCCCCAAGGATTGAGACCATTCCACAAACTGAAGTGCTGCCAGCAGCATATGCTTTTTGCAAGAATAATTGAAACCATTAACTGGAGAGCACAGAATTCTTTTGAAAGTCTGCCAGTTATTTGCAAGTAACTTCGGCAGTGGCACAAAATATAACACTTATATTTTAACTTCTACAATTGCACTTTTAGGAGCTGGCCTCTAATTTGATTTTCAGTTATTCTGATAAGATTTCTATTTTATGATTGGCTTTATGTTTAATTCTTGTTTAAACAAACACGATTTGACTTAAATGAAAACCTAAGTGCTGATGAATAGGAGTTCTACCAAAGCAACAAGTTAGTTATTTCTTCACGTTTAACTTGAATTCACTTTTTTACCCTTTTTTTAAAAAAAAGAAGAAAAAAAAAGATCAGCAGTAAATACTGCCCTGAAGAAGGGTGCGATTGCTTGCATTTTAATTTTTGTTTTTTAATATGGCTGTAAACGTTTCCCTGGTTCGTGATACAAAATGGCTGACGTTAGAAGTGTGTCGAGAGTTTCAGAGAGGTACTTGTTCTCGGTCTGATGCAGAGTGCAAGTTCGCCCATCCGTCACGGAGTTGCCATGTGGAAAATGGTCGAGTTATTGCCTGCTTTGACTCCCTAAAGGTGAGGACTGTCTAACGTGTGCATTACCTAAGCTCACTTGCTTTTCCTTCTCTACTGAATGGCTCAGCGTGCTGGGGTGTGGGATGTGCAGAACAACTGTTTATTGCTCTGTTTCTGCAGGGAGGATGCTGCTGGTGCGGGATGTAGCTCCTGAAATCTAGGTTGGGTCTGACATCAAGTGCAATTGCCTGGAGTGCCAGGCATCACAGGGAGAGAGACGATTTTATTCAGAGCATTTTCTGATGGTAACTCAGGTCTGATATAGCTGTCCTTGAAGTGGAGAATGCACGTTGTGGGCAGCAAATGAAACTGAAATGCAGAGAATTGAAACCCAGTGCTTTAATTTGTGTCCAGAGCACATCAACTGCGCATTCGGTGCAGGGATCTGAAATGTGCTTTTAATGAGCAGAAATGAAAGCAGCATTTTAAGATAATGAATCAGCTTTATGTGTATTTCCTGGAGACAGAGTTGCAGATGCACTCTAACGCCGTCCTGTAGATGAGGAACAGCCAAAATGTTTGGAGAGCAGCTCTCCCAGGAAAAAGGGCGTTGGGAAAATGCTTTCTGCAAGGGACATGCAAACATGATGGCTCTGCTAGGCCTGTCCGAGTTACAGCTGAGCCTTTCCGCTAGTGCTTATCTTTGCATAGTTGATTTTTGAGGCAGTAAATAGCTCTTGGTTGCTTGTCATTGTTGGAGCTCCAGGGGTGACTTTCAAAGTTTACCAAATACCTAGGGTCTGAGTCAGGGCGGGGGGGCTTGCAGAAGGGGAGATGGGCATCTCTGTTTGGGGTCACTTCACCGCAGTTCTCAGGAAAGGAACATCCACTTTTTTTTTATTTTTTTTTTTCCCAAAAGTGTGGCTTCTCAATGGTGTTTGTTATAGGATGGTAAAAACCCTGAGACAATATGGATAACCAGTTGCTTTTGAGAACTCTTGACACTGTGTTTAATGTTTTGATCAGAGTAATTAACCTGTTTGAGTTTCTAGAAGGAATCTGGTAAATTTTACCAGCTTAAAAGTTTTCCCTTGAACTTCAACTGTTGCTTGAAAAGTTTTGGGTTTATTTTTACGAACATAATGAGTAACAGAACTGGTGGCATTATGTATGCACAGGTTCAGACCAGGGCTGGATCCGGTCTAACACGAGTTTACCCATTTTATTACTGTTTGTGGCTTCTTCATGGTTTGACTTCTGTTCCCTTTTACCAAGAAGTTCAAGCTTCCTATTTGCATTTGGTTTTGCTCTTTTTAATCTGATTATATGCAATGACTCTTAGTTATACAGTGACTTTCAAATGTTCATTTACACTGCTGGTTTGCTGACAGCGAGAGACAAAAATATTTTTATCGGAGGGAAAAAAAGTCGTGTTCTTTATGCCCTTGAAACTTTTGAATTGTAGCCAGTAGCAGTGCATATACTTTGAATGAAGAGATTAGTATGTTTACATTTTATAGCATTTATTTGTGAACTGAAAGGAGTGCTGGCATGCCATGTAAGGTAGTACCATGCCCCTTGCAGAACTTGCCTGACATTTGCAGCATCCTGGGGAGGTGTCCTCTGTGCAGCCACCCAGCTTGGCTTGGCCCTAAGCTGTGCTGTAGTCCAGTGTCACCCGGTGTGTGATGCTTCCCCATGTGTCTGCAGCACACCCAGGCTTTCTGTGCCAGCCCTTCTCTGCACAGCTGGGGCTGTGAGATGTGCAGGACCAAGTGTATGGGCAGCCGGGGTTCAAATCCCACCTGCTGGCACGAGGGAACATTTCTCCCACTTCAGCAGTGGGGAATGGGATGGGGAACATCATGTTGAGAAAGCAAAAAATGCCAAAGGAGTAGAGTATGATCTTCTACAGCTCAGCATGTTTCCTGTGTAACTGGCTGTTAACTAATGTTCTCATTGTAGTTTCCTCTTGACACAGTAGCAGATGCCAGTATGTACTAGTTAAGTGGCCTGAATTTTCCAGGGAACAGATTTTCCAGGTTTTTCAGACTTAGGAAAGCCTTGTGGAGGGCTGACAGCTCTGCCTTTGGGAAGTACACTGGGAGGAGAGGTCAGACTGTGCAGAGCACATGGACAAGGGTTGATGGTGGGGCTGTTTCTGCACCCCACTTCTCAAACAAGAAGTGGGTCTTGAAGCCCTTCCTTTCTCCAGCCCCATGGCTCCGGTTGCTCTCTCTGGGCAGAGCCCCAGTTCTGCTGTGCCATGTAGAGGTGCAGTCCCCAACACCGCAGCCTCTGTGTGTGTGTACACCATGTGTTTCCCAGTGGAGATAACTGCCCTGGTGACTAAACTCCTGAACAATGGTCTTTCTGTTCTTGGGCTGGAGCTGGGCTTGCAAAGCCCTGTTTGCAATGGTATCAAGGGGCTCATGGTCATAATGGCGGCCTCCCTTACTGTTGACTAGAGAGATGTTACATTCTTAGACCTGTTAAGAGGCTTTTCTTGCCCATCCTGTGGATGTCTTTGTGCACTCAGCCGCTATTTCCCTCTGACAGCTGTTGAACACCGACCCTCTCTCCTGCGGAGGGCTTGATAGCTGCTTGGTGCTCTTTTCATCTTTTCACGCCCTGCATTAGCAGAACATCTGTGTTGCTTTATTGGAGACAGGATATAGGATGCTTGCAGCTAATAAGTTTTTTTGTCTTGCAGTCGCCCAGGGCTTTGTTCAGAGGTTGCTTATCTGCATCCATTGTGTAGTGCTGTTCCTTGTTTTTTTTCTCACAGACCTCTTAAGCCTGAACAATGCCTTCATACAGGAACTTCTGATAACCCAGCGTACAATGGTTTCACCTCACTGATCAGGTCATGCACAGCATCTATACACTTACTGCATCTCATGTCCCCCCCCCCCCCCCCCAATCTCATATAGTGGTTCTGCCTCTGTTGCAGTGGTAAGACCAGTAATGCTTCCAGAAGCAGTCAGGCTGCCTCAGTGTGGCTTGTTCCACGGGTGAATGTGTGCTACCTGTAAGCCTGTGAAGAACACACAGGACTCCTGTGTGTTCACCAGCGCATGCTCTGCAGGAACATTGTGTGGTTGTGCAATGCTTTGGTCATGAAATACTGAGTCTTGATTAGGTTGCAAGTGCAGGGCTGGATCTTGCTGTCCTGAGCTGTGGTTCTTCGAAGGGGGAGTTTGCACATTTGTAGGCAGCAGAAGGAACCTTTCTCAAGCAGATTGATATGAAACTTAAAAATAGTTCCTTGTGAGAAGCTGTTCACAGATTTGAATCAGATGCCAAGAGAGCTCTCACTCTCTACTTGCGCTTCCCCCCTCATTATTCTGGAAGAACAGTGTTGTCTGAATTAATTTGTGTGAATGGAAGGGCAATCTGCACTGCTTGGTGGAGGGCAGTCCAGAGGCACGAGAGCCAGCCACCACTGGGCCACCCCCCCTTCCAGAAGTGACCACGAGGGCTGCTGGGCAGTGGCCGATGCTCTCCGGTACCTCCTAGGCAGGTCCCATGGCACCTCTCAGATATTTTGAGCAAAGAAGAGGAGTGTACTGTCATCTCTGCAAACCCAGATGGTCTTTGGGTTCATTCATCGGCTTCTTTCCCGGGCTTGGTGTGCACTGTCCCGTGCATAGCTGGTGCTTTTTGCGAGGATCGGGACACGGTTTGCTGGCTTGTGGCAATTTGTCCAAAGGCTTGTCATGGCACTGTGGTGGGCTGTCTGCAAGCGCTCATCAAGTCCTTCCTGTTCAGGCCGGATCAAGTGGGCTTGGTATGAGGCTGTCTGATTCTTAATTCCCTGGCCAGCAAATCGTTAGTTGTGTTCTTTGGTTTCTAAAGATGTCAGGAAGGAAAAAAAGCACCTTCTCTGGTCACTAGAAACACTAATTGAGCAGTAAGCTGAGACAGATATTAGGAGATAGTGACGTATTATATAAAAATATATGCAGGTAATGCATGCCAGGTGTTCACAGAGGCTTTGATTTATACTGCTCATAGTTTGGGTATCTGCAGTATGGACTCATGGTTTAGAAAAAAAATTACAAGCCCAGCTTTGTGGGGTGTAGTGTTGTTTTTTTGAATTTGCTTTATGAATGTAGATGTTTCCATATGCAAATCAAAGTTTTGAAAAGCATTTTGGAAGACAGAAAGTAGTGTGGTGAAAATTTCAGGGGTATGAATTTTGACTTTGGGATGTCTAATTTAAAAAACATTGTTAAGCTATTGCGTGTTTCAAAGCAGTTCTATATAAAAAAAGGCGAGTTGTCTGTGAACAGGCATAAAATCAGGAGTTAAAAGTACAGTTTTGTCTAAATTGTTTTCTAGAAGAAGTGTTATTATCTGGTAATAGAATTCAAAGTCCCATGGCAGTCTAAAAAGTTCACTGTGCTTGGGCAATAAACGTACCATATGATCTTGAAAGCAGTGTACCTGAGGCTGTTCCTTATAGTTTTCATGCTAATTTGTACCTGTTTTATGCTGACTTCACTAGAATTATTTCTGACTGTTACTGGTTTGTAATCAAATCTATTTTTTTACATTTAAGTAACTCCAAACTAGGAAACAACTAAAAACACCCACTAAACTTAGCATATGGTTACGCTCTTACAGAGGAAGAAGAAAGCAAACAAAGCCATAGAGATATTTTTGGAGACACTCTGACTGCACGTCTCAGCTCAATGTAATGGAGATGCAAATAAACCAGATGAACAATGTTGAGCCAAGTCACCTTTGTGAGAAACCTTTACTTTTCATCAGTCATTAAGGCACTTACCTGCGTAGCGACAGCATTTCATGATGAGAAGTAGATTTGCAGCAGCTTTCTGTCTTGTCTGGATGCTCATGTGTCTTACTGCACATCATAAGTGCTTTTTATAACTACTGAATCAAACATCTAAAAGTGGGGAAAAAATGTATTTAGACTTACTTATAAGAACTGTTGCTATTGTATTTCTCTTAGAGTGGTACTTCAAGGAGAAGAAGAGAGCTTAAATAAAAAAAGAATATTTGGGTCTGATCCCTTCTTGTGTATAGGTTACAACAAGCTCCATGTTTTCAGAGCGTAATTTAATTGGCACACGTGCTGTGTTTACTCTCTGCGATGTCTCCAGAAGGTTTTCGGCACAGCTGTGGGATGGAGACTGCTGACGGGGAAGCTCACCTGGTGGTGCCTGTGGCTGAGCATCTCCCAAGCCTGCCCCAGTGTCTGGACTGCAGATGCTCTCTGTTGGGGTCAGGCTGGTTACTTGGATGGTGTGTGACCTCCCTAGGCATATTCAACTTTCCAGGGAAAGATATACCTTGTTGCTTTAATCTGCCTAACTGATCTTTCTGTAGCACAGAGGTCTGTGCAGAGCATGTTTGATTTACATTATCCATAGGTTTCTCCAATGTCCCAGCAGACTCACTTAATTTATCTGTGACTTTTTGATAGCTGAACCATGACAGATGAGCACTGGTGAATCTTGCTATCGTGGTTTAAAAGGTTGCTGCCCTGAGCTGTCCTTTTGCTTCTCTGTTGCAGGTTACTGCCTCTACAGCAGAGTTAGCAGGAGGACAGAGTGTCTTAGATGCTGAACATGAAGTCCAGCATCTGAGCTGAAATCCCCTTGGTCCTGGCTCTGTGTGCAGAGGTGCTGGGTGATGACTGCACGTAACTGGAAACAGGCTGGTTACCTGGTGATTCTGCTGCAGGGACAGCAATAGTGAGCAAGGGGTGGGAAGGTCTTATTCATTACAGCTATTTGCCAAGATGTAAGGCAGAGTCCTTGGCAGGAACTCCTTGTCTATGCTTTAAAGCAAGCAGGTGATTTTTGAGGCGTGCTGTGGAGGGAGAAGGGATTGGCCCTGTCCTTATCTCCATGAGGTCCTTCTGGTGTTGTCCAGGGGTAACATGACAAGAAAGATGGGATGTCCGTAGGTTTCCTGGTTCATAGTCTAGTTTTGGTGCCACCCTGGAGGGCTGCTCCCTTATTAGCTCATTGCTGGAATAATGGAGGAAGTCCTGGGAGTACTGTGTAGCTCTGATGGAAACCATGAGGAGTGAGACCCATCCCAGCATAGAGGGCTTCTTGGGGGCTCCTGGAGATATGAGCTGGAGGGGCCACACTGTTAACTGCCAATCAGTCAGTACAGAGGTTGCTGCCATCAGTACAGAGGTGGATGTTAAAGAGCCTGTGAGGAAGCTTGCAGGGAGTTGTCTGAAAGGAAGAGCCCTCCAAAGCTATCAGTGTGACACTTGTAGTAGTAGCAGTGGTTAAATACTTGGAGTTCACATTTTCTTAATTGATTAGGCTTGGGCAACTTCCTCCTGAAAACTGTTGGTCCCTCATACGCCAGGTTGGCCTACCTAACAGACCTCAGACTCTTACTCATGTGGAGGGTGTCTGTTAGATAAATTTGAGTATTTGCTTGGCAAATCTAATCATCTGTGTTGCTTTCCCCATGTAAAGCTGTAGGACTATTGTACAGGCTTGGTCAACGTGGAAACATTCATCAACTAATATCATTAACAGTGAAAGTCACTTCTGCGCACTTTTTTCCCCGTCCGCTATGTTTCCCTGTGGAGAGAGGAGTATGTCTCTTCCTGCCATCCTCTCCCACCTCTGGTAGATCTCTTGCATTGTCCCACATCTGACTCCTTTGATGGCACAAGGCAATGTGACTCTTCCCTTGCCCGGTGCGTGGCATTGCTGAAGCCAGGCCTGGGAGTGAGAGTCTCCAAGGTGGTCGTCTTGCCCTTGGGGTGGCTCTGGCCTGGTGAGTATCAAAGCATCGGTGGGGAGGGACCCTGCTGGGTCTTTGGTGCCCATCTTGTGCTGCAAGTGAATTCACTGGGACTCTTCTTCTGCCCTTCCATGGGTACCCATAGGTGGAGTGTCTTGGCAGACCTCCTGGAGTGCCTGAGGGGTGGGCAGCCCCCACTGGGGTGACGCTCGGGTTTGACTCATCAGGGGAATGCTGAACGGATCTCCTGTCTGTGGCAGTGCACAGTCACAGGGTAGCACCAGGTCCGGCCTTGTGTTTGTAGAAATGTCTTCTAAAGGTCTTCTGTTTCTGAACATGGAGAGCACTGTCTGTGCCCCAGACCTCCTGACCCCACGTATCTCCTGAGGGCTTGCCCGCAACGGGGCAGATGCCTTTGCTGTTACCCAGTGTTTGGGGGTGCCAGTCTCATGCCTGGTGTCCCTGGGTTAGGTTCCAGAGGCTGGCAGAGGTGCGGATGCAGGCTGGCACCGTAATTCCTGCAGCTAATGAATTAATTTATTACAGCTTTTCCTTGGGCCTCAGACTTGTGTGCATTTTTTCCCTTGAAAGTGTTGGAAAGCAGAGCAGTGGCTACAAATTTGTTCTAAGACCGCACTTTGGAGGCCAGCCTCTTTGGGGAGGCAGGCCAAGCAAATTCAGCAGAGGCGTTTTCCTGCCAGCCTCTCCTCTCGTCTCCTCACCAGCCAGCCTTGGCAGTGCAGGGCCTCTGCTCTTGTCTGCATCTCACATTGCCCCGGTCTTCTCCCTGTGGCGTGAGCAAACCACCATCCCCAAAGGATAAACCCAGTAGCATTTACATTATTAATATCAGCCAAGAGTAGCCTTGGTTTTCTGGTTGGGAAGATGATGGTAAAGTGCTGACTGCTGCTCACATTTGCCTAAAAAAGCAGGAGAGAAATTCTTTTGGGATGTGACTCTAAACCCTTCTGAGCTGCTGCGTGCGCTTAAGCAGATACATTTTGAAACCTTTTATGGGCATATTGCAATGTTGCATGGGCCATGGCATGCCATCTCCTGCTCCTGAGGCTTACTTTCCTTTTTTAAGGGTGAAGCCCTCCAGATTGAGGTTCCAGTTCTGCAAAATACTGAAGCCTGATTTAAAGCACTGTAGAGTTCCTGTGGGCAGCAAAGAGCTCCTTGCACTGAAGTGAGCTGTTGCATCGGGTTTTGAGAGAGGGAAATGGTCCTCAGCCATTCTCCAGAGGGGGAGAACTGCCCATGGTCGTCTCCTCGGCCATCTTTCGGCTTTCCAGTTTGGGAGAGTTTCTTTGCACATGCTCAGCGCTCACATCTGGAGCTTGCAGTCCTGCCAGGTCTGCTTGGATCTGCAAGCACAAGCTCTGTGCCTGTGACCCAGTGCAAATGCAATGCAGTCCTCTGCACGCCCCAGGGGTTTCCTCTGCACGGGAAGGAGGGAGATAGGGTGCTGAAGCCCAGCTAGCAAGCTGTGGCAGCTCTTGCGTTTACTCTCGCGTGGCTGTGAGTCAGAAGTTGGCCAAGGGAGCACGGAGGGCTGTGTGTTTGTACAGTAAGCTCTGGCACCTCAAGGGGTGCCACGCTACAAGCACTGCCAGATCCACGTGCGGAAGGGAGTTCAAGCTTTACATCTTTCAGCCCTGATCTGTAGCAGTGGCTAACACTGGAACTCAAATAGATGCCCCAAACCTGCAAGTCCCTATCCCTAGAGAGAGTTTGGGGCAAAGAGGATCCTTGTAAACACGGAGCCACACTTGGCCATGGTGTCCTGTCTTGCTGCTGTGTCATTGAAGCTGCCTAGCTACTTCTCTTGCTCATGATTGCATTAGCACAGCCAGCTGAGGGAAAGGAGGTGGAAGATGCCTTCGAGGAGAATGACTCTGAAGGAGCATGTGGAGTTGGTGGATTTCTTCAGCGGCATAGCATCAGTTTCATGTAATCCCTTTGCTGACAATAGCTTTCTGCCACTTGGTTCACCCATGTGAAGGAGGGTGCAGTAACATGCATTTATGTAATTGAGCTGTTTGGAAGCTTTAAAACAAATGTAAACAAGATGTGCCAGGCTTTCTGGAGAGCCCATCATCTGACATCTCCCACAGAGCATTTAAATCAGTGGTTAGATTTCCAAGTGAGGAGCTGAGCTCTTTGAAAATATGCCCCTATAAATACTGTTATGCTGGTATTAAAATAAATGCTTTGAGGCACTTGGGTGAATGTTGCCCCATACAGGCACAGTTTTACTTGTGGCTTATTAATGTTGTTTTATTGCTGTTTGTAGAACAGCAGAGAACCAGGCACTGACTCCCTTCTTTGCCCCATGTAGCCTCTCATGCCATGTCTGACAATGGACTTTTGATTAGAGGAAAGGCCAAGGATTTGGAAAGCCAGCTTTCAAATCCTTGTGATGATGCAGGCTGCTTTAAAGTGTTGTAATGTCAGTCTCTGTGCCTAATTGCACTTTTTGACCTCACAGGAGCAGTACAAAGAAAATGCCTTTGAAGACTGAGTGGAGCTGAGCTACTGTAGTAACAAGACTCTGGGTGTTTTAGACAGATGTCCTAACTGAGTAAGCATTTCAAACCCTGGCTCCTTCTAAATGGATAGCTATCAAACACGGTTAGTTCTTCCGCAAGTTTACCTGTCTGTTACGAAAGCCCCCTCTCCTGTAATGGCAGTGAAAATACTCAGCTTAACGTGTTAGGATAATAAAATCTTTCTGCTGTCCATGCAGTAGAAAGTGCATGGCACAAAAGTAATGCTGATCTCTACTCTCAACAGCCTTGGTGCTTTACTTCTGACTCTCTGAACATCTGGTTAGTGTTTGGCCTTGATTTTGGGTTTCAGTGATGTGGTTACTCGGTGTCCCCACTGTCAGAGGAGTTGGAGGCTGTTGATGCTGGAGTGATAGATTTTTAACCTCTAGCTCTGCTTTTTTTACCTCCTCTGTCTGAAGCCAGCACCTGGGCATGGCTCTGTGCTGTTCTCTGCATGCTTGAGCTCCAAGCTGGGAGCTGGAGGTGCCTTTCTGCAACATTTAGCTTAAAGCTGTGGGGAAGGTGCATATTCCTGAGGGGGTACAATTGGCTTGCTGGGACGTGAGCATACTCAAACCAAGCAATTCCCCAAGTTTGTAGTGAAATGTTACGGCAGATGGCCCGCTTACAATGCAGGATATTATTAGAACTATGATCAGTGCTAATAAGGTCATTGGCGGTGGGGGAAGAGGTTAGTGTCTGACCTTGTTTGAAAGGTGGAAGCCTGTGCTCTGGGGGAGAAGTTTTCTCTTATTGTACTGGAATGTGAATGTTTAAAACTAATCTGGCTGTGCAGTATAGAGAAAGACCCACTGCTCAGCCCAGCACGCCTGCTGCGGGGATGCTGGGGACACTGCTGGCCCCCACCCCTCACTGAGGTAGGTGTGCAGAGAACTATTAAACAGTGGAGAAACATTAGCTAGTCCTACAGACTGCGTATGGTACCACAAGGCATTGCCCAGTCAGGTGACTGATTAGTGGTGTGCACTGAGTTTTATCATGCCTCTGAACGTACTCTGCAATAACACAGCACTTGCTTTTAGTTGGTCTCTCCTACACAGGTATCAAAAAAAGCCCCAAAACAACCACTACAGATGAGAGTGTTGGGATCAGCTGAGTTGCATTAGTGATGCCCACATCTCTGCCCAGCAGTAGCCACACCAGGTTCTGATGAGGATTTAAGCCATTAGCCTAAACTGTGCTGCTTTAACTCTATTTGTCTCCTCCCTTCTGCTTTGAGTGAGCAGCTCTGGGGTGCTGTGAGCAGTTCTGTGTGCTTATTGAGAGAAAACAGCTCTCAAACAGAGGGGCAGTTGAGAGAGCATGGAGTAGCTAGCTGGGGTGGAGGACATGGCCAGGGGCAGAACAGACACAGCAGAGCTGCAGCCAGCCTGCCTGAGAGCGCAGCCGTCATTAGACAGTGCTTCCCTAAGTCCTTATTATCCGCAGGGGCACGGCTGGTGCTGGGAACAGTCACACGGAGATTAGGTCCTTAAAGAGCCCCGCCACAACCGAGCAAAGTTTGAAATCAAAACCTCAGCATGTAATCCCAACCGTGCTGACCGATCCTGCTGACTGGCATTTCTTCCTCTTGCTGTCAGCTCCTGAAGGATCAGAGCGTGAGTAAAGCTTGCTTTCTTTTCGTTAAGCGATGCTTGATCCCGCATGGTCGGTTTGTGCAGTGTTGTGCTGTGTGCAGTACTTGGGCTCTGCTCCCGGGGTCCCTTCCACGTGGTGCTGCAGGTACGAAGCGCTGGATGAGTATGGCAGGAGGAAGCAAGAGCCTTGCAGGGTTGGACATCTCAACCCGTGCAGTAGCGCTTGAGTAGCCAGGGCAGCAGGGAGTTGAAAGCTGGGCATGTAGATGAGCCTTCAAGGAGGGCTTGGAAGGTCATCCAGATATGGTGGAGGTGATGGTGTTCGAGGTCAGCTGTAGGAAGGAAAGTGCTTTCCTCCCCATGAGGGAATCTTCTTTCATAAAACAGTGGATTTCCAAGACAGAGACTTGTTTTCAGAGGGGATGTAGCTTCTTCTCAAATGCTGTAGGGGAAGGTGTTAAAGATGCACCTGGTGCTTTCTGCAGGAGCCCTCCCAAATCTTGCTCCCATGGTGCAAGACTTGCAGCCTTATGCCCTGTTTCTTCTTTCTGCTCTGTTTCCTCCTTCCCTCCGGGCTTATTTGTCCCCGAGCCCTCCTGCAGCTCCCCTGTCCTCTCCATCCCTGTTGTTAGGTGTGGTGTCTGCGGGGACTAACGATGCAACCTGGGAAGTGTCTTGCCCTCTGTCTCTCCTGTTGCTTCAGCAGTCATTTTTATTTCTCATTGCACCTGGTGCCCTTGCAGATGAAGAAGTAATCATCACCGTTACCTCCCCGCAGACTTTGGCTCCCCACTGTGTCAGTCATGTTGCCTGTAAAGCCTCCATGGCATGCTGCAGGGTGGGAGCTGGAGCAAGGCAAGCAGGGTGGGTGACTCGGAGCAGGAGAGCTGTCAGGGTTGATGAAAGCAGGACAAGGATGTCTGAAACCTTCACCAAGCTGAGAGACGGACCGCGAGGGAAGGAGGTGGGGGTGACTCTGGGGAGGAGCAGAGTGGCTCCCCAGGGCACTCTCCCATGGGATGGGTGAGCTTGGGGATGTGGTAGGGACCCCTGCTACCCATCACTGTCGGCTTTATCATCACCTGCTGGCTGGTGCAGCGCAGTGGGACGCAGATTACCCTGCAGCGCCAGCACAGCCTCCCTGCCAGCTCCGCGTCACGCTTCTGTCACCGGAGCCCACTCAAACTGCTCCTGCGCCACAGTTGGGAGAGTTGAGGGGGAAAAAGTCCCTTGGGGGCTGAGGGGCAATGGGCAGGATCGCTTTTAGCTAGCGATGCAGAGATGGGAAGGGCAGACTGCCTGCTGGCGGGAGGCAGCTCAGAAAGCACCAAGGGCATCACAGCCGCAGCTCCGCAGCTGCAGCAGTCTAGCACGGAGTGGCTGGCGTGCAGTCTTGGTGTTGCTGAGGCTTCCCCTAGCCACCTGGGGTTTTTCCACCAAATCTGGTGTATTTAGACTGAAAGCTCTTCAGGCTGGGACTGTCTCATTCTGTGTTTGGGTAGTAATCAGAGCAGGACCCTGAGCTGTAGCATGGATGAGTATTTGTATTCCCACAGCCAAAAATCCCCTGCTGTGGCCTTGTGTGATAAAGTACAGATTGAATTAAGAGGATTTTCATTGTTATTGTTTTGTGTTTCTCTGCGTGGGTTTTTTGAAGAGTCCATGGTAATGTAAAATCTTAGAAGTCTTTACTCAGAATAGAGCTCACGTTAGCTAGGACAGAAACACCACTGAAAATTTTTTTGCTGTTGTTTTGATTGTGCTAATTCTGAGAGAATGATTTTAAGCATCCTTTCAGAGCTTAGCCTAGCCAGAGGAAAAGTGTTAGCACTTTCCTTAATATTCCTCCTTTCTTCGTATCAGAGGTACTTGCACAAAAGTTTGTGCAGGGATTTCCGCCGGGGCCCTATCAGAAGTCCATCTATCTCTGTTTAAATGAGTGAGAGCATTTTTTCCAGCCGGGTGTTCGGGTGTTCACTGACGTCAGCACCCGGTTGTGCTGCATTCCAGACTCACTAATGACACTGGAGCTTCTTTGCAGCTACTCCTCTCACGTGGCTGGAGAGGCTGCAGATGTCCTCAGGAAAGGTCACTCTTCCTTGCAGAAAAAACCTCTCCTAACCCGATCTGGTATGGGCCCATCTCACCTAAAAGCAAATGAATGTTCGCATCCCAGCTGACTCATCCTGGCTGTACCGGATCAGGGCAGTGAAAGGTCTTTTTCTTGTTGCCCTTTTAGGAAGGGATTGTGCTGTGTCTGAAGGTATCTCTTCTCAGTGGCAGAAGCAGAATACATGAGGTCAGGTGTCTGCCTGCCTGCCTAAGGAAGTCATGTTGTCGAGATTGCTTTCTAATAGAAAACAGCCTTTAAAAGCTAATCCTTGCATTCTTCCTTGTCTACAAAAGGTTGAGCATCAGGCGGTCTGTACTGCACCGGTGACCGGGACAAGGATAAGCAGCTCAGAGTAGAAGTTGAGGGCAGGAGTTTGGAAAGCAGAGCAGTAATACGGAAAGGGCAGAAAAACCCCACAGTAATTTGATCGGTTTGCTTTTTGTGACCGAAGTCTGAATAAGCAAGTGTGTCCACATGGATATGCTTTAGTTGCTTCTACCTCCCCCAGCTTTTCTCTTCTGCTCTCAAACCTAAATAAGTGAATCTGGCAGTTATTAAAAACACAAACTCCAAACCCCCAAGCAAATGAAATGAAAGCCCTGATCAGTTCCATTCCTGTTGGTCTGCTGGGACAGACGGACAAACGGACACACATGCATGCACCCACATGACACATTCCTTTCTTAGCTGTTCTGGCACTTATACCCCAGTGCCACTCAGAGGAGAATTTGGGTCAGAATTTCTAGGAGGGCAAAAGTTGCATCCTGCAGGTGAAAGTGGATACATCTACCCGGTAAGGCTGGACAACCTTTTCAGTGCCCTGTCCTACAGCTCTTGTTACAGGAGAGGGAGCAGATCTAATCAGCGGCTACATGGAATTAACCTTTCAGCATCTGAAATCATGGTTTCTACAAAATGCATTATCTGTTAATCCCCATTCCTGGCATTGCATGGAGAAAACAGAACTCTGTTTCCAAATTTTGGGGTCTTTGGGCTCTACATCACGTAGTGACTCTAAATTCTGGGTCTGTAGGTCAGCATGGAGTACAGGGTGAGAGCAGAAAGCCTCCTTGAGCAGGCTGCCTTGCAGCCTCCATGTTGACTTGGGTCCTGGGAAGGGTTTACTACTTGACTGTGCGCAGTTAGGAACAAGAGCACGCTTTGGCTGAGCGAGGTAGGGAGTGTGAATCTGCACAGACCCTCATGAGACTCAATAACAGACTGGGGGAACGGGCCTGTGAGGAGTGTTGTAATTAGGACAGGTAGAAGTCTTGCTCTGGCTGAGGCTGTTTTAATAAATCCATCATAAATTAACAGGTTTTCAGATATTGGCACAGAATTTGGCATCCTGTCCCTTAAGGCTGGCTGCCTGCATGGTACTTGTGACAAGTGCATGGGAACTGTGGTTAAATATGTCCCACTGCTTGCAGTTTTAGCCCAGAACTGTGTTATTGCAAAATTCTCATTTTGTCCATAGAGATGGCAGCGCATTATCTTTGGCGTTGCAAGCCCATCATGTTTACCTCCATGTAAAAAGGCCTGTCCTGTTGCCTCTGCAGCTTACTGTGCTGCTCTGTGGGCTCAAGTCCTAACAAACATTTACACTGCCTTAGCCTCCCTTTCACTTCAGATGGTAGCAAAGATCGGTCACATATCTGCTTTCTAGTGCCAGGCACTTCTTAAAGAGCACTTCTGAAGGTGTTTTCTTAAAAGAAAAATCCCCTCTGACTTAAATGTGCATACATTACTGGCTGTAATAACACGCTAAAACAGATCAGTCTGCAAAAGCTAACTGAGGTGGAATATTTGCCTAGGGCAAGGCAGGCTTTCTTTTTGTTTGTTTTTTTTCTTTGTTTTTCTTCCTTCCTTTCTCTTCAAGCCTTGCTACCTCCTAGATGAAGGAGGGCTGTGATTCAACGTTGCTTGGCCTGGATGCCCTCTTTGGAAGCCAGGGCCCATGTGAGATGTGTGGTCCTGGCCTACTGTGCTTAGCAGGCTGCAAGAACTCTCTTGAAGGTGCTTTGTGTATCTGCACCTTTAATCTTGTGACCAGCAGCAAGTTTATTATACCATGGATGTGAAATCTGAGGCCTGGCACGGACCAGAAAGATTTGGGGTCCTTGCTTGGAGATGAGTGAGAGAATGTGGAGTTGGTGGCACACAGTCAACCCTTCTCCTGGTGGTCTGGTAGCTTCTGCGCTAAGCTGGAGCGAAGGGGAGGTGGGGTGCTGTGCACAAACCTGCCTGGCATGTCTGGCTGAAACAGGAGCATGAGGCCACAGCTTGGTCTGTGGTGGACCTAACTGTAGCCAGAGAGGCACCGCTATGGGAGAAAGTGACTGGCGGGGTGGGCTTCAATGTGCAGCAGGGAAGAGAGGAATGGGAAGCAGTGAAGGGAGCCAAGCAATGGGACAGAGAAAAGTGAGAGTAGGAGAAGAGCTAGGGAGATCAGTGGGCAGCCATCAGGGTGAGGGGCAGGGAGAGCTGGCTTTGCTCTCTGCCTCTCTGCTGTTGGGCAGATCTTAGCCAAGAGCAGAAAGGTGTCCTCTGCCTCGGAGTATCAGACCCCCGAGCTCTGACGGACGTCTGGGAGCAAATCTTGGCTTGCAGTGGCAACTGAGGGTATCACCCTCTGCTGTACCTGCCTGCTCCCCTGCAGTCACCTCCCTCAGTGGCTTAAGCTAATGTGCGGAGGGACTACAGTGTCCTGTTCTGACATCTCTTAGTGTTTCCAGCCGACGGGTGGAAAGCTGGGGTGGCAGTGCCGTGGTGTGCCCCAGCAGGAGTCATCAGCATGCTTAGCAGAGCCCAGCCAGCATCCTTCCCTCTCAGGGTGCTGCTGCATTACCCCCTGGCAGCCCCTCAGTAGCTGAGGCTGAAGCACATCCTGCAGAGTTATTTTTTCCAGACTGAAGATTCTCCCTGGGAATTGTCAGCCCAGATGGAATTGATTTTTTTTTTTAAAGTTTTTTCATTATTTTTTGAAAACCAGGAATCTGTTTATGCCCATTAAGCTGTTGTTTTCTGAGCAAAGCAACAACACAAACAAAAACTGGGCTAATCCTCAGTTGGTAAATTGTTATATTCTGCCAAGTTCTTTGGAAAAAAAAACAAAAAAAACCAAAAACCCACCAAACCCAAAACCCAGCCACCCACAAATCTCCTTTTATTTGCAGTTTGATTTTGCTCTCCAAAATGCAGTGAGAATGAGGTTTTCTGAGCATGGCTTTGCCCTCCGCAGGACAGGAGGGAGGGTTTGGGTCGGACATTTACTTACCAATCTCTGTGCTTCCCTGTTTGCCTTCTCCCTTGTGTAAACTTAAGGAGCAAGGCCGCCAGAGGTGGTCATGCATCTGATATTTGTATTCATGAACACAGTGCTTTAACATTTATTCTCCTGGGCTTTAATGTACTTTGCTTGGTTCTGTCTACGTGTGGTTTGCCTGCTGCAGTTGTAATATTCAACAGACACTGTAGGTAGAGGAAGGTCAGAAGCATCAACTTTCCATATGACCTTGACAGATTCAATCAGCCGGTGAAAGTTGTAGAATTGGATTATGGGATTTGCAATGAAAAAGTGGTTTAAGGGACAAGTGAAACTACACTTGGTATTTTCAAAAGCTGGCCTGGTGTAATAGCAATCAGGAGGGACAGAACTGAGGGAGATGAAAGGTGGAAGACGTATTAGAAGTTTTATGTTGTTTGGTTTTCTGTGGGGTTTTGTGGTGGTTTTTTAATACAGTACTTGTGCAATATTGTTCCAGAGACTGGCATGGGTTTTTGTAATTTATTACAGAAGAAAAATCAGTGACATGCCAGTATTTCTATCTTCTAGGTAGAATTGATTTCTTTACTTACAAATAGTCCCACACTGAAACATTCACCTGCAGGAATATTCTCAGGAATATTAATGTTGCAGATGTCACCTGCTTCGCCTCCTACTCTAAATACATGCAGTGATCCCAGGGCTAAACAGGCTTCTAAAGGCACTCTCTTTACTGGGTGCTGAATGCCTTCTTTTGTAATTGTTATCGATCAGGTGCTTGAGCAGGTCTGTGGCCAGGGATGTCTGTAAAAGCTTATTTTGCTTGGAGAGAGCCTGTATTTGATACTGTATTAATGAAACCTATTTTATTGTGCTTTTAACATTCCTGAACCTGGGAGAGCAGTGGAATAATACTTGGAAGACATTAAAAATGATCAGTTCAGAACTCTAAATTGATGATACTTCTGTTTTAACCTCATTTCAGATATGTGATGGTAACAGACTGATACGGTTCACAAAATGTAGCCTAATCAAAATGTATCAGCAGATACAAAAGAAAAGAGCTCGATGAAGTCTTTATTCCTGTCTTTTGTGGAATGAGATTGCTGTTCATTGTGAGTAGTAATCTCTCAGATAAACATGTTTTTCTGCTCTGTGGCTCATAAAAAATATACTTGGACAGTGCCGTCCTCTTTTAATATATATATTTCTTAGACTTGGTAAACACTGTCCATTGCTTGGAGCAAGCAACAATGTCCCACAAACCAAAAACGTTAAAATCAATACACGTTTTTCATTGAGCATAACAGAGCATACCATTGGCCTGAATGAAGAGAGCTTGGCAGGAGAACAGAGCTGGAAAGAGTTGTCAAGATGTAAAAATGTAATGAAGGAGCTACAGGGCTTTTCCCAACAAAGTAACTGCTCCGAGTTTGTAAGAACCTTCAAGTATAACAAACAGCTTGGAATGAAAATCCTGCGTGAAAGCAGGAGGACAGCCACGACCTCTTTGTGCTGTCCTGGAGAAATTCAGCAGAACATTGCTGTATTCAGCAATGTGCAAAAGTAAAACTTCACTCACAGCAGCTCTCGGCTTCCCTAATTGCCAGGTGAATGAGGATTTTGGAGTTTAGGCTGCCTGTGGCTGCTTAGAGTCTACTGGAATACAGTAGTTTCATGCCCCCCCCCCCCGTTTCTAATTAAAATTAAAAAAAAATGGTGGGGTGATGGTACTTGTTTAAATACTTGAGCTCCATGCTAACGAGCCATCCTTTCTGTATGGAGCTGGATTTGCCTGCAGAGTTCGGTGGTTTGAAGTTCTTGGCAACAGCTGTGAGTAACTGTCACTGGTTAAGGTGATACCAAAAAGGGAGACGAGGATGTAGAAACGCTGCTGTCTCTGCTTTGTTTTTCTCTTCTGCTCTGGTTTGAGCTGTGTAACAAAAACAAGCTTGACAAACATTTTGAGGCTGCAGGCGTTGTCGGAGAGTCCTAGATAAGCATGTTTGAATCCTAGCAGAGTGCATCTGATCTTGAGAAAACCCATCCAAGTGCTTTGCAGTTTTGTACACACTATTTGAAAGGGCCGGCATCTGCAGTAGGATTTGTCCACGCTGTGCAGTTATTTGTTCCCAGCATTTTGCATCTGATGACTGTCTCTTACCCTGGTGCGAGTGAAGCAGCGTTGTGCGCTCAGTATACTTTTTTTTTAATATTGGTGAAATTGTTCAGCTGCTAAACTGATTCTGCCACACGATGGGAAGAATGTGGCCTGCTTGGGCAAAGTGCTGCTGTTCCTCACATAATGCCCATTGATGGAGACCTGTCCCATTGTACAATAGGTAGATGACCAAAGCCCCGTCAGCTTGGGCATGTGCCACAGCGGGTGTGCATCTGGTGGCAAGGGGCAGCTTGCTTTCCAGTCCTGTGATGGAGGAGAGGGCTTCAGAACACATATTCCCCCGAGCCAGTGGCATGGAGAGGCACAGCCTCTTCAGCCCTGGTTTGTGTCTGTGATAGAGGTTGGCTTTCATAGACAAAGGCCAGAATGACAAAGAGGTGGAGGTGTTACAGGTCTCTAGCAGTGTTTGTTCAGCAGTCCCCTCAGCTGGCTGTTGGCAGCTTTTGTCTGGACTCAAATACATTTGCAAAAATGATGCTGATGTTTTTCTTCCTCCTGCCCTTCCTTCCATCTCCCTGCAAAGCAAAAATATCCTCACAGGGCAGTCGCATGGGTGAGACAGGGAGGCTGAAGAACAGCACCAATGGTCTAGCCAGGGATTTTTGTCTCTGCTTCCCATTCCTTCTGCATTTTTTCTAACTTACTGGACTGAAGTGTCCATGTTTGCCCAACTTGCTTTTTTAAGGTTGCAGAGGAATGTAATGTTTTTAAGCCCAAACCCTTACAGTCATTTATTTACCTCCTGGTTATCCTACCAGGGCTCTACCCCACAGCTGTAGGGAGAGGAGATGTGGGCAGACTGGGACTGTGCAGAATGCAGCAGCCTCACTTCAGCGGGGTGAACACAGCACGCCTGCTTCGTTTGCTCCGAGGGCTTTCTAGCTGCCTTGCACATGATACTGAGCCTTACTTTGAGCTTTCAGTTCAAAAGGACCCAAAACTCTTGTTGTAGCTGCCGAATGTCACCTGCTTTCATTTGATATCATGCAAAACATCAGGGTTCACTCATTTCAGTCAAAATCAAGTCTAGGCTTGCTCAGGAAGGGCTTGACCTGACATTCATTGAAGCCGTGAAATTCAGTCGCTGTTTCAGCAATGAGCTGGAGCTGCCTTGAGAGTGCTGGGAGCATTGGTAGTCCTGGGAGCTTGTGATAGATATTCAGGTTTTTCCACTGAAGGTGTGTGGAAAGGCAGGTCTGACTCTTGTCCTCTGTATCCTGACAAAAGACATGTCCCTGTTCGCCTGAGCAGCCCCAGGTTGGAGCTGACGTGCTACTGCCGCAGACCATCATTCAGAACAGCATAAAATCTGCAGAGGTTTCTCGAGCGACTGCAGGGGAGCTGAGTTGGGGTGAAATAACACCTGGGGTGTTTTTAGCAGTTTTCTTCTCATCTGTCTGCGCAGGCTCAGGGAGGTGGCTCTTTGGACCCAGAGGTGGGAAGTTCAAAGAAGTTAGGCAAAGCTCATCCTAGAGACGTTGCAAAACTGTGGTTTGTGCTTTTTATGGGCTGTTTGAATCCAATTTCCAGCAAATTATGTATTCACGAACTGTACTTGTCCCTAGCTAGAACAGGCATTTCACAGGGTCTATATCATCCATACCTGGAAGCTACCAGATTAACTCTAGCATTTTTATCCATATACATTGAAATTGAAACTTCTGTATGATAGGAAGTCTACATTGCTTCCCTTCCCCTTAAGGCTGATTGCCATCTGGTAATGCTAACTGGAAGATACGTT
This sequence comes from Balaeniceps rex, assembly GCA_013401315.1. Lineage (NCBI taxonomy): Eukaryota > Metazoa > Chordata > Aves > Pelecaniformes > Balaenicipitidae > Balaeniceps > Balaeniceps rex. Next base: position 98,006 of record VYZW01030301.1, on the reverse strand, counting down.
TTGCTTTTTCTTTTCAGCTATGATCTGTTCACAGCAGGATCCACACCATAACAGCAGTCTTTGGGCTCTCTGTAAACGGGTGTTACACCTGCATTTGAAAAATGTCAGCAACTAGCTGTGCTGTATTTTTTTATTGCTGTTACAAGTAACTTCAGACCAGCTTCTTTGTACCCAACGTTGTGTACAAATGCGTGCTTGATGGCAAGTAGGAGTGCTGGCACAGGAGGGGTGCAGAGCACTAACTTTCCAGCATCCCTACAGGTGTCCAGAGGGAGCAGAAAAAGCAGTAGAACTGGAAAGCCTTTGAGATGGGTTATTTCAGAGAGATGGGGAGGATGGCATGCTGGCATTAGATTTGGGAGTCTCTGACACGGCACAGATCAGTTTCCAAACAAGACAGGGAACAAAGCATAGGAGAAACGTTTATGTGACAACCCGCAACAGCTTGGAAAACTGAGTTCAGTAGCAGTCTGGAAGGATGTGCTTGGCAAGACTGTTCAGTTTTGTTTTGTTATGATGACTTGAATGATGGAATAGAGAGAGTATGCTTGTTAAATTGGTAGGGTGCTCTGAGCTGGAAGGAACTACAGACACTTTAGAGAACCAGATGTGGAGTTGCAGATAATCTTGACAGGTTGGAAAAATAATCCATAAAAAAAGGTGTGCGAGTTCAATAAAAGCAGTATGAGATACTGCATTTAAGCAAATCAGCTGCCTGATACAGGATGCAGCGTAGCTGGGTAGGCAGTAGTTCTGGAAAAGGCTTGTTGAGGGTCAATCAAAAAAGTTACACTGTTAGAAGGAAAGAAAATGTCATGCAGGGGTGTATAAGCAGCAGTGTCATCTGGAGGATGTGTGAAAAAAATCTTTGTACGTGCACAGGACTGGTAAGGGGTTAGCTGGAGTGCAGTGCCCTGTGCATGCACACGTCAGCAGGGGTGCAGGCTGACTGGGGGAGCAGCCTAATGAAAGGCTTGGAGACCATGCTCATGAAGTTGAAAGAGCATGGTTTGCATAGTCCAGAGCAGAGAGGTTTGAGGAAGGGGGATAGATGTGATGGCAACCTTTATAGATGTGACGGCAACCTTTAAGTATGGGCCCTTCCTCAAAGAGGAAGGGAATAATTCCTGTTCTGGCCCTCTGGGGTAAGACAAGTTATAGGCTTCAGTTATAGGAGGAGCAAAACTGCAGTTGAGAATCATGAAGAGCTTTACAGCTGCAGGGAGAGTGATGTGTTGGAGTCCCTTGTCTGGGAAATACACAAGTAATAGGTACAAAGAGAATGGGTGACATTGATCTGTGTAGGCCTAGGGGTGATGTGTCACTTCTCTACATCCTTCTAGACCTGCTTTTTAGGATCCTTGTAGGTGGGCTAACAGCCTTCTTCCATGAGAACACATTCGAGGAGTGCTTTGTACGTAATTACACTTTAAAACCTCTCTGTAAAATTGAGCTGCTCCAACACTGCGAGGAGAAAAGCATTGCTACATTGCTATTAAGCAGAAGTTATGTGATGTACTGTGCTAGGGTCAATGTTCAAGGGAGGTTGCAAGGTTGTACTTCTCACCGACTTGGTTGGCAGCATAACTTTTAACATTTCATTAGCCTGTAGAAAGGAATTGCAGATAAGGTATGCACAGAGCTAGGCTTTGAACTGCAGCGAGTAACAGCTTGGCTGCATGAACACCTATCTGTGAGACATAACACTCACTAATGATCAGACTGACTTGTTGGCTCCAGCCTCCTTTGTTTCCAGTTGAAAACATGCTATTTCCATGCTATTTGATGTTGTTTGCCGAGCGGAAGGTGTTTGCTCCAGCAGTGAGATGGACAGCCGTCTCCCTCCCTCCCTCCAGCACAGCACTTTCCCTGTGCGGAAAGAGGAGTGTGATGCAGCACTGGAGATGGAAGGAGGAGCCACACAATGCATTGGAGATGGCAGGATGAGCCACGCAATCCAGCCAGCATGCCAGTTGCTCAGCCCTGGAGCAAATTGCTTGGGGACAACTATAGTGAGCACAAAGCACTTGAGTTGGGGTGGTGGATGGACAGTGTTCCCAACACCCTAGTGATTTGCTTTCCTGGAAGGGTAACTTTGAAGCTGCAAGTCCCTATAGGGTGGGTGAAGGACTGGGAGCTTGGACATCACCAGATACCAAGTCTACCTCCCAGTATCTCTCTCCTCTTAGAGAGCAGATGGCAGTAGGGGTAGACCTGGAGCAGCATATGCTGCTCAGTACATGTTCTTAGCTGTGCTGCGTGGACACAGGGATGAAGCCCAGAGCTCCCCCCTTTCTGCCTCCCACTGTTGCATGAAAATTCACGCTTTGTGGGCAGTTCTGCAGCCTGGTCTCTGCCTGCCCTCCAGATGCGGGGGCAGACACCGTGGTGGCTGAGGTTGTATTGCATATGTGAAAGCCATGCAAGGCTCTGGCAGGAGTGAGGATCCCCAGCCAGGAGAAGGTCTCTGTGTGCATGTGCAGAGTGGGATGGAAAGCAGAGAGCGTTTCGTGCCTCGGCGCTGGAGCAGCAGGCACTGAGTAAGCAGGGCCAGCGCATCTCTGAATGTGCCTCCCCACTGAGTTCTTCTTAGGGGGGTGGAAATCTGCTGCTTCATGCAGGGAAAAGTTATGCAGACAAGCTGTGTTTTGGTGCCTGGTTTTGTGCAAAACATGGAAATCCTTTCCTGCCTGGTCTCTTTTCATTCTTATTGCTGTCAGTCATTGCACATGTCATCAGTGTCTGCGGAAAAGACAGCACAGTCAGGGCACAAGCCTACTGCAGCCTCCAGTGTGTGAAAAGCAACATTAACTTAAAGATTTTCACATGAGAACCGCTGGTGATTGACGGGACATACAGTGCAGTCATTAAAACTAGAAACACGTGTCTGCTCTGGAACCCGTCACTGGCGTCCAGGATTAAAGAGACCGTAACAAACTGCATTACTGGTGCAAACATGAGCAAGCCTTGGGTTTGTGCTGGAAGCCTTGTTTCTGCAGCACAGTTCAGCTCGCTTCAGCAGCCAGCGAGAAGAGAATTTGCGCAGCATGCTTAAGGTAGGTTCATCCAGCCTGGTGTAGTACCCAGCGTGCTCTTATTTGCATCCTTCCAAGCTAGGGTGCAGATGACAAGGTGCAGCCCAGCAGACTCCAAACAGCCAGGTGTAATGCAGGTTTTTCTACTGGATTTAAGTGTGCTTAAATCAGTGCTGCACTCGAAACAGCTGGCTTTGTTGCACTGCAAGCTGGTGTCGCGTTAGCTAGTGTCAGATGCCAGCCATTTACAGTATGCGCCATCACAGCATGACTTAAGTTGGCAACACAGAGTCAATCACATGCCAGCAGCCTACTGTAAGGGTGGGGGAGTGTGTGGGAAGAGAGGGGGAGAAGATACTCTTATAAAATCTTTTAATGATTTGTTTTTAATATCCATTTTTCCAGCCTTGGGAAGTGCAGTCCATATGCTTTTCCCTCCTGGCTGTAGTTGGCAAAGAAGCTGACTAATACGGTCCTTCACACCCCTTCCATTTTGCAAGGAGCCAGAAAATACAGCTATATTTAGCATGTTACCAAGGCCAGCAGCAGAGTCTGTTGCTGGGTGGTGATTCCCTGGCTGCAGGCTCGTGTGCCACCCAAGACAGGGTGGGAATGTGCCCTCCCTGGAGTCAATACTCATGCTAAATTAACAGAAATAAACTCTTCCAGTTATAACAGGATGGCTGCACTGGTCCCAGCAGGCTCAGCATGCTGCTTGCTGACACAGGTCAGTCTCTGAGCACTGTGCCCCTTACTGACACGTGCAGCAACCACTCCAGGTGCTAGGATGGTGCTTTTTGGTGCAATGCTCAGCTTGGAGAGTGTCTCAGCAGGTCTCTGTGCAGGGTACTGGGACTGTCCTGTGCCCTGCACTGAGCATTCGATGTGGTGGAGCCACAGCTAGTCACTGCAGCAAAACTGCGCCTAAAGATGGGCATAAAGATGCTCATCTGAAACTTAGGGGTCTGACTCCTGTTGTATTTTCTCATATTGTATTCCTAGACCATGCAGGTATAAAATGGAGTTGTCCTTATTTGTCCCTAGCCCAGTATCCACACAGCAGATTTGCTACCAGTTCCCTGTTGTGTTGCAGCTGGTACTGAGAAGTGAATAATGGCAATTCCTTTCATAGGGTTGAAATTGGTCTTGAAGAGTGTATGTGTTGCTGAGAAGTACTGAGGGCTGTGGGCATTGTGATGGAAATGTAGGAGAAGGGATCACCCCTACTAGTGTTGGAGTTCAGAGGATACTAGAGGTGCCCGTCACATTAGAGTGAGACATCTTGAAAGTTGCTTCATAGCTGGATGTCTAAACTGGGAACATTTTGTGTCACTCTGTCACGTCATTAGTTCCTAAAATTCCTTGTCTGAGAGGTGAAGAACCTGCTATTGTGTTGGAGAGAGCAACCCGACTCAGCTGTGGCTTCCCCGTCCTGGTGAAACGCAGTGGTTGATGATGCTCAGGATCAAAATGATGGCAAGGAGGAGCTAGACTGAAGGTGTGGTTTTGAATCAGTGCAGCGGTGATTCATTTAGTCTTCCTGGAGCCCTAGAAGGCCTGAGTGACAGCCGTGCTGCACTTCACAGCCTTCGCTCCGTAGAGGCATCTGCACAGCTCTCGGTTCCTTGCAAATACATGTCCTCATTGAAACCAGTAGCACTCTGTGTGGGTGCTGGTTTCTGCTCACAGCTCTGTCTACAGGATCAAGGCCTCGTGCTGTATGGGGGGGGGTGTTGGTAATAAAAATGTTCTGCTTGTAGAACCCCCTGTTGGAATTAAACAAACTTTGTTTTGAGAAAAAAGTAGAACAAAGCTTCACGCCAAGCTGGGGTGGCTGGCATCAATGACATGCAAAATTTCAGTTAGAACAGCGAAGTCCTTCTCAAGTTGTAGAAGGCCCTGTAAGTATTGTTTACAAAAAATAGTAGCTCTTTTTTCATCTCCATTCCTGCAGTGTAGAAACATCTACACAGATTTATTCCAAATTTGGTAGAAATTAGTGTTTTCCCAACCCAAAGCACTTGTGCCACGTTTCAACCAGGAGGAATTTCTAAGGCTGATGTGTAAGCCCTCGAAGGCTGGAGCTTAGAAGAGAGCAGCTGCTTGGCCATTGACAGCCCACTGCTCTGCGGGGTTTGCTCCTGGTCTGCAGCAACCTGAGCACCCCGCAGAGGTGGTGGAGGTGGGACGCTGCAGATATGCTCTGAGCCTGAATGCTGGGCTCTTGTTGGGTCCCAGGTGATGGGAAAGGCTGTGGAGGGATCTGGTCCCATGCAGCTGGAAAGATGCCATGAGAAGGATGACCCAAACCTACCTAGTGCTGATGAATCTCCTTCTCCTTCCAGATTAATGCAGTTATTTACCTTGTAGTAGTTCTGGGTTATCTGAGCACCAGCCAGCTGCGTGGTGCCATTTTACACTCACTTTACACAGATGTAAGAAAGTGTCTGGTGATGAAGATTCGTGTCCTTGGGGCCTGTGAGCAATTAACTCGCTGCTGGGGATTTGGGGCTGTTGCATTGCTGAGAAGCCAAAACAATAGCATTAAAAAGCCTCTTTTTTTTTTTTTTTTGAGTTGGGTTGTTGGGAGCCACTGGGCTCTTACAGCAGCAGGGCAAAGAGTTTCACTCCGCAAAGGCAGGCTGCTGGAAGTTTGGGAGTGATTTTTCCTGTCCCAGGGGGTTTAGCCCATCACTTCTTGCATTTAATTATTTGCCTCTAAATAACAACAGGGAGCCAGGAGTTTTGTTTAACTCTCTGATCTCCTTGGAGCAGATGAGAGAGGAGCCTGTTTCTCGTGATGCTTCATCGTACAGCCCCTTTCACGAGCCCTTTCCCCGATGAAGCCGTTATCCCTACCAGGAAAGGGGGCAGAGGAAAGCACACATAAAGCTTGCAGATCTTTGGCTGCTCTCCAGTGACCCTGCCCCTCTCTCTCGGCATGCTGAGGAGCCTGGCTGGGGGTTCAAAAGCAGCCCCTGCAGTGGGTGACGGTGTCGGCTTTGTGCAGTGGTACCCAGACTGTCCAGGGATTCCACCCATACAGTTGTACAGGCAGAGACAGGTCTTAAAAATCCCCAGGGGAGCATCCTGGATGCAAGCAGGGGCCCATCCCAGGGGGTTTCCACCAGCCCGTGCCCTGGGTGCAGTGGTGTGTGATGGGTGTACCCGTGTGGACCTGGTTACGGGATTATAGCTCTGCTGTGTGTGATCCTGCCGACAGGAGCAGGTACGTGGGATCACCCGATGTGCCCCTTTTTTGAAAGCAAACTTAATTATATTGAGACTGAGAACTCAGCGTCCAGTCCTTGAGGAGAGTGTCAGGGACAGGCTGGGTAATGGATGGTCCTGCTCCTTTGCTGGCTGCAGGAACAATTATTGGTTATCTGTCATGCAACAGCTCTCTGGTCTCCAGGCCTGGCCTTGTTTTACTAGGCTCTGAATAGCTACAGAATTACTTCCTCAAAAAAAATCACCATAAGTTATTTAAAAAATTTATGCATAACGTTGCATAAAATGTTTCTTGTATTCTGTATGCCTCTGTTTCTTGAGGAGGGAATACACAGAGAAAGAGGGGAAAAAACCCCCCTGTTTTTCAAGAATTATTTCACCTTAATGACAATATTTGTTGCTAGTTTTCTGTGTTCAGTGGACGTGATATTTATCTTCCTATGTCTGCTTGCAAACACTATTAAAGCAAGGCAGAGTTTGTAGATGTTTTTTAAAAGTGATGGTCTCGGTTGATTTGAGGTGGTCTGTACCATCAGTGATCCTTTGCTTTTTAGGAGCCACTGGCTTCCCTAGTGCTTATGTTTATTTGGGGCAGGGGAGGGGGAAGAAGGCAGTGATGCAACACACTGTGGCTTGTAAGAAACGAAAGCACGAAGGGGAAATTGTTTCAATTCTCCCTCCTGTGACTACCAGTTCTCAGCATCTCAGTACATGCATGTTGAAGATCAGAGGTGCTGCTTTACAGAGCTGTCGTCTTAATGTTTTACTCAGCACAGATGCGGAAATGGTGGAGACAGTTTTGTTTCTCGCTGTCTGGTTGTCAGGGCCAATTAAGTGGTCTGGTGTTGGGAGGGAGGGGAAAAACAACCCACGCAAGAAAATGGGGAATTTTTGTTGTTGTTTCTGGAGCTGTTGCCACTGACTTCTGAAAATACTGCTATTTGTGTTATATTTTTTTTTTTTTTTTACAGCAATCATTTTAACATCAGGAAACGTAACTTTTGGGTTTAGCTTGATAGTATTCAGGTAGTGTTACGGCAGAGAAGTCATGTTGCTCTTCTCTTCACCTAAGTATTGCACTTCTATAGAAAAATCACAAAAGAGGCACAGTAGCTACCAAACTGCCTCTGCCTAGATGATTGTGTTGTTACAGTAACCCAAACAATCCTTAATTAAATTTCTCTGGCTTCCCTGAGCATTATATTCACTGAAATGCTGTTTCATTATGTTTTTTAGGGCCGGTGTACCCGAGAGAACTGCAAATATCTCCACCCTCCCCCACACTTAAAAACACAACTCGAAATAAATGGACGCAACAACCTGATCCAGCAGAAGACAGCCGCAGCCATGTTTGCTCAGCAAATGCAGTTCATGCTACCAGGCGCGCAGCTACAGCCGATTGTAAGTTACAGCAATGAATCAGGTTCACGCTGCTCCATGTTTCTTTCCTGTTTGCTCATGGAGGCTCCAGCCCTGTGCTTTTGCTCAGGCGGTTGTTTATGCTCACGGAGTTGGGCAGCATCTTCAAGAGGGATGTCTGATGCTACCTCTGCATCTTCTTGCAAGCTGCGGCTCCCCTTTCCTCTGATGATTAAGGAGCTGTGAGATTCAGGGCATCAAGTGGAAGGGTCTTGCTAGCAGGTGGATATTTGACCAGTTAATTCATGTACCATCCCAGAAGTCCCGAGTGGCTGAGTTCCAACAGATTCTATTTTGGATAGCTGTTTTACACTGGGGTGAGGATGCTGGAGTTCTTCCACACTGTGGCAAGAGGCCGGTTGACTCCCTTGGACTACATGCGTTGTACTGGTGGGCTAAAATTGGGGAAAATGAATCCTACCCAGACCTCAGTACACGTCTGGGAGCGAGACCCATTTCACTGTAGTTGTCCCAGCAGAGGGTTGTGCTAATGTCACAGCCCTGTCACTTGTTTTTCATAGTAATGCTGTTTTATACTAACAGCAGGAAAGATTTGCTTCTCTTCAGGTAGGGAGGGAAGCCTGTGAGAGACGGGTGTTTGGAGAGCAGGTAGTTCAGAGAAGCCTTCACTGCCTGTCCCTGCTGTAGCCCATTGGTTAAAACAGGTTTTCAGGCTGGAGAACCCTGTTACGCCAGGGAGAGAGTGGCTTGTGTCTGCTGGCTGGTGTATCTGGGATGGGGTGACATTTGTCAGCTGCGTTTGAGTCTGTCGCTATGTATATTTTAAGAAATGTCAGAGGTCTTGAAGCAGCTCTTCAGTGCCGACATAAATAAGCTGCACATTTTTAACGGAGCCTAATTAGGAATTCTCCATTTAAAGTCGGGGTTGAATGTCTTTCCTGGGGCAGTGTGCAGTTGATGTGCAGTTGTTGGGTGAGGTTCCCTGTGCTGTGCCACACGGGAGGTCTGGCTGGATCCCTAGGGCAGACTCTTCTAGACTGAAGATGTGCAAGTCTGTGAACCAACCTGCACTTGGCCTCTTGGTGTCCCACCTACAGCGCCTGGCTTCTCTGCCCAAATGAGGCTTCAGACTCAGCAGCTGTCACCCTGGCTTTGACAAGCTGGAGTGTCTCTGGTTTATCCTCACAAGAGACCGGTGGAGGGTTCTTCCTTGCTGGATGCTGTTTGGTGTAAGAGCTTGCAATGATGCTGTGTTTCAGGGGGGAAAACTGACCAGTGTTCCTCCATGATGTTGCTCTGCCACCGTAGTGCTGGCATTTACCCAGACTGGCACGTTCTTCCTGTCTTGTGAAGGCTCTTCCATGTTCACCCTCACTCTGGTCATCCTGCGTGTGTGTTAGCAGCTTTATCTTCACCCTGCTGTGTAAGCTAGGGAAATGCTGTTTATTCTTCCCATTTCAAAGGTGGAAAAGTGAGGCAGAAGAGAAAACAGGCCACAGAGAAAGTCTTCAGTTGCTTTGCGCCTTAAGCTCTAAGCTGCTGTAATCTTTGCACCTCTTTTTGCGGAGTTCATTTTTCACAAAAGTACGTGCGCATGAGAAGGAAATCCTGAATTCCCACAAAATGGTAGCACTGGTTTCCTAGCCCTGTACCAAAAGCAAACCTTTCCTGTTTGGGGTTTTCCTTTGTGGGGAATTCACAGTGGACATGCCAGCTATTCAAAACATCTTTGGGATTTCCTCTTTGGAAAGTTCCCATCTTCCCATTTTGCAATCTTGCAGGTCCAGTTCACTCCTGCAACTTCATTCCTGCCGTTTAAATTGCCTCTGAGACTGAATCTGTCGGTTTGTCTGGTTAGTGCTCTCATTTCAGAGGTAACCTTATCTGATGAGAAAGGTCCCTGGTTTCTAAATTATGCCATGAGAGAGACATGGGTAAAGAAGAAAAATAAAAATTTGTTCTGCAATGACTGCTCCCTTCCTGCTTTCCCACACTTTGCTCAGAGTAAACGAGCTCTTGGTCTAATTCCTGCAGCCCAACTTGCTCCACACCAATTTCAGGACAAACAAGAGATTGCTCTTTCACCTGCCTTTGATTTCCCGAAAATGCTGCCAGTGGAAGCAGGCTTTGAGAATTTTTTTTCTCTCTAAATGAGAAGGGTGGGGCCTCCTTCTGGCTACACATGAAATTCTTCAAAGCAGAAAGTATTATATCAGATGCAGCAGCAGAACAAATCCCATGTGATCAGAAAGCTGATCAACGGGATGCCTGCTTAATTGGGATGCTTTCCAGAGACGAGATTTGGAACAGTGTGCTTAATAGCTCCAAACAATAGCTGAATGCTTAGACATTTTAAAATGCATTTTCACCAGAAAAGCTACTGGTGGGGGGGGACACACACACCAAAACCCCCCACCCCCCCGCAAAAAAAACCCACCAAACCACCAGCACTTGACATAGCAGCTTTTCACCATGCTTCCTGAAATGGCATTGAACGTGTCTGTCTGTGAGCTTGCATCTAAACATTCACCGCCAGATCTTCTTGCACCACCGCTGACATCCATCAAGAGCTAATCTTCCCGTTGAACCAAGAGCCAGGACCCTGATGATGGCTGTTTAATGAAGGTGCTGCTTGGAGAAGAACCATGTCCCAGGTGGGCTGCCTGCTGCACACTGCTCACGGAAGCCTACTAGGTGTGAATTAATGGTTACTAGTGTGAGCTTATTTCTCTGAAGTGTCTGGTTGCTCTCTATTGTTGCTGCTACCCGTTCATGCAAAGCTGAGAATCACATGAATGTTTGGTGCCCATGATGCAGTTTTAAACAGACTGCTTTGTCCAGCACTTTAAAACAAGTCAGGCAAGGACATGGAGCAGACTATTTGCTCAGCATGTTGTATTTGTCTGGGAGAGACCTTGGAGAGACCATGTAGGTGCCAAGTAGGAAGACTCTAGTATGACTTCTGAAAGTCCAGACTCACCTTGACTGCTGGCTTTCGTTGTGCTGTGCTGGAAGCTCTCTGGGCTGGTGGTGTGCCTCTGTCTCTGTTAGACTGCATAAAAGTCAGGTTGAAGGTGGATAAAGCTGGGCCCCGGCATAGATATGGTCAATGTTTCTGAGATACGGTCACTTTGAGCCATGTGTGTGCCAAAGTAAGACCACCCAAAAAGTGCTGCATGCTGGGCCTGATCCCTACCCTCTCCATTCTGCTTTGTCCCTTTGCAGCAGTGCGAGACAGACTTTGGGAGCTGGCCATGGAGGTGCTTCAGCACCAGCTCCGAATTGACCTGGTGGAGCAGGGCAGTGGCTTGCGTGGTGCTGCCCTGTTAGCTGTGTCGGAACAGGCAGTTCGATAGAGCGTGGTGGCGTTGACACACCTGCCTCCCCACTCCTGCCCTGCAGCTGCCTCTGCTGCTGCCCCGGGAAGTTGTTTCCCCTCTCTGAGCTCTCTTTGTTTTCAAGCTCTTCATCTTTTCTTCCTGTCAAGGTCTTTGTAGCCAGGACTGTCTTGGCAGCTCTGTGTCACCCATGCCCCTGAAGACAACCCAGACTTTAACCCAACCCTGTGTCCCGTCCTGGGGCAGCAGGACCCTGCTGCCGCCCCTTGGTGCTGATGGAGGGGTTAAAGCACAGGGTGACCAACTTGCTTGACCAGTGACACTTGGAACAAGTGCTGGAGCAGATTTCAACAGGTGTTTTGGGCATGCATTTGTTCCATGCAGCAAAAACCTGATGTATATCTCAGCCTAGGAATGAATAAACACACATACCTTGGCCCACCCGGGAGCTGGTGTCTGCCAAGAGACAGTGCTGTGGGACGTTAACACCTGACTTTTACACTACAGCAGCCCACAAATGAGATACCCTTTGAGCTAGGAGTGTGTCTTTGTGATCTGATTGGGGAAACGAGCATCTGTGGTGGTAGGTAGCTGGATGCTTTGGCTGGTTGGATTCACTCCAACGTGCTCAGCCTTCACGTTAGAGGGGTGGTTTTACAGACAGCCCCGTGCAGTTGCACTGGAGGGGAACACAGGTTTTTGCTTTTTCTGAACAGCATCAATTATGTTTTCAATATCAGGGTCTTCAGCCTTGTCAGTACAAGATCTTTATCTTCTATGTTTCTGTCACCAGACTGTAATAAAAGCTGCCGCTGTTTTTTTGTGTGCTTTCCATGTGTAGCTACTTAGCAGTGACCTGTCTCCCCTCCTTCAGGCCATCAACACCTCTGTATTTACACTGGGTCTCTCATTTTCAGGCTTTCCCTTTTTAGGGTCTGAGGTAACTCAGAATCAACACTTCCCAGCTGAGACAGCGCTCGTGTTTGACAAAACACCAGCCGCTCCTCTGCCTTCCCCTTCACACTCGCTCTGTGTTTCTTCTCTAGCTTTAGCACAATTTCTGCTAGGTAAATTAAATGCAACTTCTAATTTGTTAACAAAATCCACTGTTCCAGGTTCTGTCACCACCGGTGGTGACAAATGCCCCTTCCTGGGACAGTCCCTTCTCTCTGCTCACACCTTCAACACAACAGCTCCTGTGCTCCAGGTCTGCGAGGAGCTCAGAGCTGTCAGAATCCTTGGCAGCCCTCCCCCGAGATGTGTTCTCACAACAGCCATTTCAGCTTCTTTCTCTATTCTTACAAGTATTTTAATACTCAGTAAACCAGTCTTGTGAGCTGTTACCAGTCTGAACCCCTCTGCTGCTGCACTGTAACCTGTTTGCCTCTGCTCAGGAGTTACTGGTAGTGTCTGCATGTGCTATGGTTAATAAAAAGTCGTTTGCAAGGAAACCTGCCCCTGTTATTTCCTGAATTTGCAAGAGCTTTAAGGGGGGCAGCAGGGATAAGTGTTGATACTTTCAATCCAGCTGTTTTGCCCTAGAGCACACCAGCAACTAAGTTGAGACTTTTTCTTTTTTTAGTATACAGTCATAATATTGATCTGTCAGGTCTCCTGGCTGGGTGCAATCACAAGAGGTGGATGGGAGGCATGTTGAAGAGAGCAGTGCTGTTTGGAGTAAAAATTACAGTTGGGTTCTGGCTGCAAGGAAGAAACTTGCTCAAATTCCGTCAGGACAGGCCTGGCACAGGGGACCTGCACAGACGTAAAGGGAGGAGAGATTTGGCTGGCAGCATCTTTATTACTGGTACTGATGCATGAGCCAGACTGGATTTCCCAATCCAAGACAGGCAGTCAGGGCTGGCAATGAGCGCAGCCCATCTTTTCCCCTCATCAGCCACAATAAATACAGAGCTCCCTGATGCCAGCTTACAAAGGAGCAGTTTTCAGTGTGCTTAGCATACTTCAGACTTAAAAACCCCAGTGCTTTGAGGTTTAACGTGTTGAGCAAGGTCTGCTCGTTCTCTGGCTCTGCATCCGCTGAAAATGCCTGTGTGGCTGCCAAGTGTCAGTCCCCTGCCCACGGGCAGGGTGCGGAGCAGAGCTGTTGCTTTCAGTCAGCGGCACTGGGCGCATGGTTCAGGTGGGCAGAAGAAGCGGTTGTGAATCCTTGGGAACGCGGCAGCAGATGCCAGGGCATGGAAGTGGGTGAACAACCAGTGGCAGTGGTAAAACCCCATCCTGCTCCTTTGTGCACCCCTCTGCAGGTCTCCAGCATCACGGGTAGATCCTCAATTGCTCTTCATGGACATCCTTCCTCTGCTCTCTTCAGCTTGGGTTCAGATCCCTTAGTCCTTGCTGGTTGTTCCCGGTGAGGAGAGGGGCTGCTCTTGAGGGAACAGCCTTGAAGATGGGGACTGTGTTTCGGGGAGCAGGACCTGCCTCCCAGTTTGCTTTGGTGGAGGGGCTGGTATATCATCTCTTTGTGAATGTTTTGCACCCCTTTGTGCTGGTTTCTGGTGTATTCACTCAGTGTGAGGTGTTGCAAGCTCCCAGCCTTCCTCCCTGACTGTACAAATGCCCTGGTATCCTCTGCTTGAGCAGTGGGAGGAACATCTCTCCTCCATCTCAGAAACCAGCTAGGTCTTCAGGCTGGCTCCTGGTTGTCCAGGCTGGGGAAGCCTGCCTTAAAGGGTCTCCTGAAATTTTGGAGCAATGTCTGTGCCACACCTGCTCTGTCAGGATACCCAGAACTCCTGCTGTATTGGGCGCTGGAAACACATACGTTATATTTACCTGCACATTTGTCTAAGCCACATATGCTGCAAGGTTTGGGCTACTATGGGTACAGAAAACAAATACTGACAATATGTTTTGGGCCCCAGCGTAACCTTGTGCAGACTGGCCAGGCTGGAGAAACTCCTTAAAATAGCATTTACAGTGTGAATGGTGGCAGAAGTTCAGCAGATGCCGCTGTAATTACTGGTGCTCACACAAAAGAAAACAGTCTAATGGATGCTGCCTTCTCGCTCAAGTGTTCAGGGAGTCACAGCATTTGAAGATCCTTAAAGAGCTTTTCTAGCAGCAAAAGGTGTAAAATGTCTGGGAGCCACAGAGAATTGAAAGGGAGAAGAAAATGATTTAATAAAGAGCTGTGGACTGCAGGATCTCCGGGTTTAATGGTTAAAGTCTCCCATCAGCTGAAGCGGGGCTTGACTTAGACTCAAAAGAATGAAAATTGGAAATCCCTCCCAGAGAGGATTTGGTTCTGCTACACTTAAAGCACCCAGAGCGGCTCATTCAGGAGGCTATGTCTTCTTGTTGTGGGGGAGAAAGTGGGACATATGCTGGCAGTGACCTGTCATCCCCTTTCCCATCAGCTCAGGAGCTGCTTGTTGTCACTCTGACCTTAGGAAGGGGGCATCATTAAGCTAAATATAGGTTAGGACAGCTTGGCTGATGTTTCTGTGGGCTACCTTCTTCCAAATCACAACAAGCAAAGTGTTTCCTAGCTTATGAAACTACTGGGATGAAGACGCTGTCGAGAAACGCATTGTCCATGTGTGATTTCTTTTAGAAACCCACAGGACTAGACATACAAAAACAAAAGCAAGGAGGGGATGATGTGTGCGGCCAAAAAAATGTCCTGGGCCATTTTGTAAGCACACTTGCATTTATTGCCAAGTAGAGGCTCTAGCTACCAAGGACGGCATCACATATGCCTGCAAATGTGAGCAGCTTTAACTGTAACCCAGAGTTCACAGTGGAGCAGGTGACAGAAGGGAAAATAAAAATAGTTGCAAGTCAAAGGCTCCTTTCTCTGGGGGCTGCTCGAGCCCCTGCTACAGCAGCAGGAGTGCTGCCTTGCAGGCTCTGGTCTTTGGGGTGGGCAGGGGGGATTTTTCATCAGCTGAATTGGTTTCATTCCCAAACTCACCTCAGATCTGGTGCTTTAAAGTCTCACAAACTCCCTGGCTCGAGGGGCTATTCACAGACTTTAAACTGAGCACCGGCTTAGGAGCTTTGTGTGATCTCGCCTGCCTGGCAGAACAGCAGCTCCTTTCCCAGACCAGCACTGCTGGTCAGGCCAGGGAGCTGCTCTGGCCACCAGCGCTGAAGCTCTGCTGTGCTTGCAGGGCCTGCCGAACACGATTTAGGGATCAGAAGCATTTGAGATCTTTATGGGGGACATCGCTCCTTACAGCATAGCTGGGGTCGTGAACCTCGTGCTGGCCTACCTGGGCCATCTCATCTGGTATGGTCCGTCCATGGCTCTTCCACAACCTACCTGCTCTTGCCAGAGCCGTGAGGTCTGGCACATTGTAACACTAGTGAGTTTGGTGTCCTCTTGCTGCTATTCACGTGGAGCATGGGCTCGGGATACTCCTGCAAAATTGCTTTTGCCTGGAGACTGTTGACAGTCTGAAACAAACCCCAGATGTGCAGAATGCTAGACCTCCAAGCGTACTGTAGCAGAGATGCCTCACCTGACTATAAATGATCCCGTTTGTCTACCTGAGCCATGCTAGCCATGATAACATGGAGCTCAGTGCAGGCTAATAGTGAATTCAGCCATGTAGCTAATGGAGTTATGTGCTTCCAGGTCCTGAAGCTGCAGCTTACCTTGAGGTCTCTGTACAGCATTGCGGTGTAGACATACAGAAGCTGAGACATTTATTTGGGAATGAGAAGTCTGTTTAATTTGGGCCTGCCCTAATTGCTGGCATGAAATCCTTAATTGTGTCATTAAACTATAAAGATCATCAATATGCTTTGATCTGGCAAATAAAGATGCCTTGTGTTCGGGATGAGTCACAAATCTGTGAGTCAGGAGAAGCGAATGGATCACAAGAAAATGGCAATAAATGAATAGATTGGAGAGCACGGCATTTTGATGTTGCTAATCAAATTGTCTAAAAGGATTGAAGTGCTGCAAGGCTTTGATGGGTAATCCATGACAGAGCTTTTTAACTAATATTTTGTTTTTTCTCTTTCTGTACACAGACAACGTTTCCTGTGACTCCATCGCTTGCAACAAGCCCCACGATGGCTTTTAGTCCCTACCTGAGTCATGTTTCTCCTGGGATGGGCTTGGTTCCCGCAGAGCTTTTACCAAATACTCCTGTCCTGGTTTCTGGAAATCCTACTGTTACAGTACCAGGAGGCTCTGCTGGGCAGAAACTGATGCGTACGGATAAACTGGAGGTATTTGGACGTCTGATATGATACTGCTGACGGGAATGAACAGGGCATGTGGGCCCAGCTGTTGCTCTCTGCTAGAATGACCTGATGTAGCACAGTGCAGAGTTTAACCTGCAGCTTTCCTAGCACAGGGCTGCTGTTCTCTGCTTGAGCAAGCTCTCATGTGGGGCCTGATCCCAAATCCTTGGAAGTCACTGGAAGTTTGGGAGCACTCACTCTTCTGATTTTAGTGGGCTTTAGAGCAGGGCTGGGATTCTTGTTTTCTGTTTGTGATCTGCCACACTTAAAAAATGCAAGTGGATGGTCTGCCGTTTCACTGACTTGAGCGGGAGATGTTTTGGAAGTAACAGACACTTCCCTTGTCTTGAGATGGGCTTACTGAGCTTTTACAGAAAGCTTTAAGCATTACGCTGTTGGGAATGCTGGGTACGGAGCATTGGAAAGACGTCTCCCTCCCCCTGCCCCCAGTTGGCTGAGCATGCTGGGTCTTAGTGTTGGAGGAGTTGTAAATGTCTTTCAAACCCTAAGTAGAGGTTCTGCAGGAGATAAGGGCTGAGGACCTGAATTCAGAGGCCCCTGCAGGTGTAAATTATACTACAGGAAGGTAGTGGAGAAGGGTGTAATTTCAAAACACGTTGTTTTGTGTTATGTACTTTATATTGCCTTGCTGATTGCTTCCGTTCTCACATGACATCTCACCTTTCCCCACACTCAGTCTGATAGTGCACTGGTATGTGATCTACACTACCAGGTATAGTCCTCAACAATTTCTCTTAGTTCCTCAGACAAGAAAACCTTGCAGATCCATTTTGTGAAACCTTTTTCTCTGCCTCTGATGTTTTAGTGCTCATAACTTAGGAGGATCTGCAAGATCTTTGTAAAGCTGGCAATTTTGGTGACACCTTATGAACACGTTGCAGTGTAATCAAACACACTGTCATGTAACCCCAGGATCAGAGTTTTCTTGTGGAGGGCAGTGAGACTATTTATGTGAAAGAGGCTCCTCATATTTAAGAAAAGGTACTTGTTGCAAATAACAGCAGCATGCAACATTTAGAATTAAATGTCCTGCCCAAGAGTGTGCTCCATAACAAATACATAATTCAGCTGAGACACAAATGGCAGAGTTACTAACATTTAAGCTTTAGAGGCAGGGGAGGAATTCTGAGCTCCAAAAGTTTTGGCAAAATGACATTGACTTCCTGGGGTCACTTTCCATTCTGCACAAATTCTGTACTTCAGTGGCACTTGGTAATTGGCCTTGGTAAGCCAAACCCCCTAACGTTGTGGGTTTTTTTCAAACCCTGAACCAGTCGTGAGTAGCACCACTTGTCTCTGTGACTGTTCATATGTGTGCTACCCAAGATGAGCATGGATTTAGAATACGCACATAGTTTAAAGTGGCCAACTGAACTGATAATCTGTGTTGAAAATACTGAATGAAGAGTAACTTAATGTCCTGCTCAACAATGTGACTTTCTTTTAAGGTTTGTCGAGAGTTTCAGCGTGGAAATTGCACACGTGGTGAGAATGATTGCCGCTATGCTCACCCTATAGATATTGCAATGATAGACACAAATGAAAATACTGTTACAGTTTGCATGGATTACATCAAAGGTCGATGCTCTAGGGAGAAATGCAAGTACTTTCATCCCCCTGCACACCTGCAAGCCAAAATCAAGGCAGCTCAACACCAGGTGAACCAGACAGCTGCAGCTGCAATGGTGAGTAGAGCTCTTCTCAAGCTGTATTTCCATTGCGGAACAGATTTCGTTTGTGTCATGTGTCATCTGTGGAAAAGTAGAGTGCTTTGTAAATGGCTGACTAGAGAGCTGGGAGCATGTGCAACATGAATCCCATCTCTTCATCCTTTCTCTGAGCTCACCATAGCATGAAGCCCTGAGTGGCACAGTATATCTCACAAGGGACACGGTGGCAAACCCTGTAATTTTCTGCTGTGACTTCATGAGGTGACATGAATGCAAGTACAGCAGCAAACCTTCCCTGGCTAAGTCATAGGTGTCAGTTTAGCTTCCTCAGTACACAATGAAAGCAAAGAATGCCCATCCCATAATACATCCTTTGCAGGGAGATTGTGGCCTGTTGAGGTCAGTAGCAAAATTTCCACTGACTTCAAAGCAGTCAAGGTATCAGTTGTTCAAGCCCAGCAGCCTTGTGCCTGATACCTTTGGCAAGGCTTAGTGAAATGACATGACTCAAACCAAAGGTGACTTCCTGACCTGTTTGATACTTAGGACCCAGTAGAGATGGTCCCACCTGCATTTTAATTTGAATTGTGACTTCTACTGCCTACAATTCTAAAAATGAGTCAAGGAGGATTTACCAGTTCAAATTTCTAGCTGGAGCAAATGTTTGCCATTCTGTTGAATTCAGTTTAATGGCACCTGTTTATTCCAGAGATGAGAGAGCTGGGATGTTCAGCCTGGGGAGGGAAGAAGAGGCTCAGGGGGATCTTACTCATGTGTATAAATTCCTGATGGGGGAAGTAAAGAAGATGGAGGCAGGCTCTTCTCTGTGGTGCCCAGTGAAAGACGAGGCAGTGGGTGCAAAATGAAATACAGGAAATTCCATTTAAATGTAAGAAAAAACTTCTCTACCATGAGGGTGATCAAACACTGCAACAGGTTGCTCCATCCTTGGAGATACTCAAAACCTGCCTGGATGCAGTCCTGAGCAAGCTGCTCTAGTTGACCTTCCTTTGAGCAGGGTGTTGGAGTAGATGATCTCCAGAGGTCCCTTCTGACCTCATCCGTTCTGTGATTTTTTTTTTTTTTGCATAACTAATATTAAAAAGGTTCTTGTCTCCTTTTTGATTTACAAGTAAGGCGACTAAAATTTTTCTAAATACCTTTTTTTAAAGACAGTAAAAGAGGTTGCTTTCCATTCATGGTGGAAAGTAATGCAAAAATGAGAACATTCTAGAAATTAAACAACTGCTCTCCTTGTAGCATCAGTATTACCTGAAATGTAATTTGAATAACCAGTTTATACTGCAGTATTTAGTTGTCCTGCACAGTTTGTTTATTAGATTTCTTACTATTCTTATTATTGTTGAAACAACAGCCCAGGTCTGTTGAAAAAGAACCTTCTGAAATGAAACTCTTATGTTTTTTTACAATTGAGTCTTTACTTTTTTGCTAATTATTTAGGACACTGCTACTTAACCAAAGCTAGTGCATGTTTTATTCATGCTGCTGGCTTCTCTTAAAAATGTAATTAACCTTATTGTATGCTGTTAACTAGAACCTTTAAAATATTTATTGATGGCTTGTTGCATCACCCCTGCTACCAAAACAGCTTACATTATTCATTGAGTTTTCAAGGTTTGATGCATTTACTGTACCTGTTGAGGAATAAGACTTTAATAAAGAGAAGAATGGTGCCCAGTTTTCTTGGATCAGAAAACATATGCCAGACAAATGGGTGTACCTTCTAAAATAGATTTGGAATGACTTCAAATCTAAATTCAGAAGATATTTCTGAGGGACCCAATCTTGCAGTTACTTGACATGCACAAGTAGTAGCTTTACTCACTCCTGCTTGGCTGAAGTCTGTGCAGCACAGTCAGATGAACTGCCTCAGGCTCAGTCCCCAGTTTAGGATGGCACTTAAGCATGTGCTTGAACCTCCCTTCTTTACCTCCTTCCCTTGCCACGAGCACTCCTGCTGACCTCCGCATGGCATGTAGCTGCAGAATTAAGGCTGAAGCCCCGCGCAAGTCCACCTGCAGGTGCTAATCCCCAAGCGCTCCTCATCCGCTGTGCCAGCCGCAGTGAAGGTGCTGTAGAGCACATGTTCCATAATGATATTTCTTTACCTTTAAAATTTACTGAGGCAAAATAGCTGACTAGCCGCTAGGCCAGGTAATACTCAGCCACCCCACGTTGTGTATGCCTCATCTTTTTACTGTATATTGTATAATGCATTCATTTTTTTTTTCTCTTCGCCCCCCCAAATGTTGCTCTCTCTTGACACACCTCTGCTTGCTGTTTTTGTTACTGTGCTTGACCCCCCTCCCTGGCCCATTGCCATCATGTGCTCGCTGCCTGCTAATTAAGACTCAGCCAGCTGTCAGATCACTGAAGCGACCGCTCGAGGCAACCTTTGACCTGGTACTTGGACCTTTCACCTTCTCGCTTTGCACGTAACCATCTTAGTCTGCATGAAAGCCTTCCACACTTCATCTGTTGTGTTAGTGCCTGGGGAGACTGCCCATCCCGGCCAGAAATGTTGCAGTGTCTGTTCAGACATGCTGATCCTACACCCTGCACACCATCCATTAACCGCCTGAGCTTTGCCTCCTGAAACCCGGATGTGTTTTGGAGGTAGTGAATAATCTTGGGGAGAGGCAGCGCTGGGTTTTGAGGTGTTTTTCCAAACAGGAGCAGCTTTGGAGTCGTGAGACGCAATGCTTCGGTGAGAATTGAACTCATTAGGTCTGCAGTGTGTTGGATATGCCAGAGGACTGGGTGGTGCAGGACAGATCCAGCACCTTTTCATGGTATGCCCAACAGCACAGCCTTGCCTGGCAGTGTCATGCTGGTACTGCCCTGCAAAATGGTGTTCTGTGCAATGGGCACAGTACAAATTTAGGACCTCTCTAGGACTGGCGGTGCCTGACATTAAGAGAAGCAGAGGGAGAGAGCTAAGCAGAACCCATAGAGGTCTGTGCTGGGAACTGAAGCGAGTGCAGTGCAGGACTTTGGTCGTGTGTTTGGTAAGCTGGGGAGACAACTGCTGCTCCAGCTGGTTCTGTGTCTGGTTCCTCTCCCCATACCATAGTGGGACAGTGTGTCAGCAAAGGGACCTCGCTGTGGGTGCCTGTTGCTTCAGGCACAGGATCTGCTCCCCAGGCTTCTGTCTGCAAGCTGTCTTCATATAAGCTTTGATTATTTTCTGAGTCTCAAATATGTTTACCTGTCTTCGTGACACTCATAGCGAGGCAAAAGCCATCCTTCCAGTCTGCTGTCAGTCCTGGCTCCACAGAAGACAACTCTTTCCCGTTCACCCCAAGTAATGAGGGATCCAATACATCCTACAAAAAATGGCTCCTGTTGCCCAGCTACAGGAAAGGGAAGAGTGGACACAGGGGAGCCCTGAAGCCTTCAAGCCGGTGTTGCTGCCCATTCCCAGAGCTGAGAAGCAGAGGCTGATCTGCTCCCCTTCCCCTCTGAAAACTTGTTTTTGGGGTTTTTTTGGGAGGTCCAGAGGCTTCCCTGTTGGAGCTTTAGACAGCACCAGTAGGAAATCTTGCTAGTCGTGGAATTACACTGTAAATGACATGACAGCCTCTCACTCCCCGATGCTCGCGGCTGTCTCAGCCGCATCCCCAAAGCCAGTGTAGGCAGTGACCTGCACGGTGCTTCGCTGCCCTCTCTGAGACCACCCCTCTGAGGAGACGTGGTCTGGCGGAGGATGGGAAAGCTCTTTAACCTCCTGACCTCCTACCCTCCTGACCTCCCCTACTTAACAAAACCCCATCAGATAAGTTACTTTTAATAGTCATCCTGCTCTGAAACAGCTGAAGGTTTGCAACCATGTTGTTGGAATATATCACCTCCTCTGAACCCTTCGGGAAGGCTGCAGCAGAGAAGGATTCACAGTGGTGATAAGAGCGTGTATAATCTTCAGAGGAAACTGCTCAGATTGCCTCTGCTGCTTGCCAGGGAACGGGCGCTACCTCTGCCCTCTCTCAGATCATTTTGCGTTTGTCGTGCCTTGGACTGAAGCAGTGAGCCAGATGCAGACCCAGCCCCTCTTTGCTAAGTGCAAAGGGGGTGAAAGTCTCATCTGCTCCCAGGAGATAGTGATCTGAGGGGAACTTTGAGGTGCGATTAAATTGTTTGTTGCAAAGATTTAATCCAGTTCTTGTCTTGCAAAAAATAACAAGAGAGGGTTGTTAACCAGCACGTGGGAAATTTTGACTTTGGCATGCAGTGCGTTTTTATCTGTCAGTCATGCTGAAAGATTGCTTTCCATGCCATGCAGAGACATGGCACAAACCTCTTTGTTCAACTGCTTGTGTTCCAGCAGGAATGTGGCTTTCCCAGCCCAAAAATGGGAGGGTGCCTGGCATTTTTGTAGTGGGAATTGTTCATTGGGATCAGTGCAGGCTATCACATGGATACTGAAGCGAATTAACCCCTTCACCAGTGCAGATGGTCTGAGCATGTTGCATAGGTTTTATACCCATGTGCGCACACAAACGCATGGGCAAAAAGGGAAGTCGGAAAAGATTACTGTCAAAGGTTACTGTTGCATCTGTGATGGTCAGAGCTTGTCCAGAGGGAAATTGCAAGCAGCAGGATGAGGTAAACTCACCAAGTAACTTCTTTGCTACAGGGATTTAGTCTAGCTCCTGTCTTGCAGCGGGGAGACACTTGCTGCAGAATTCAGTAAGGTCAAAATGTGGTGAGGAGTCTCCCGTTGCCTTTTGTAGGTGCTGCAGGACACCCTTGGGGGAATCCTTCAGAACCAGCACATGGTGCAAGACAGAAGCGTCTCCCCATGAGCTGTTACAATTCCAGCAGGTCCTGAGACCATTACAGAAATGCTGGCCTGTTTCAAATGAGACACACTTGTTTTCTCTACTGTCCCTGCCAGATCCCCTGTGCAGGAGCTGTATTGGCCCAACTTCATCACGTGCAATTTTAGACACCTCTCCCAGGCATTTGTAGATAGACCTTTCAGTGAGTGTGCTCCTGACTTGGGGCTCTTACCTCAGCGCAAGGGCTGGAGAAGTGGTGAAGCCAGGTCCTTCTGTCCCCCTGGGCCTTCTTGCACCTTGATATCTGAAATTAGACAGGTTGGCAACAAGAGGAGCACGTCTTCAGGGCATGCTCCTGTACGGGTGCTCTCTCGTCTGCTGGGATGGGAGAGGTGACCCAGAAGTCTCTGTCAAACCAGAAGCAGACTGAGACAGGCTCCTGGCTCCTGTGCCCACCGAGCCCATGTGGCAGAGCTGCCTGCAGGTTGCACAGCAGCTGCTGCAGTGTGCTTGTTTCTCTAGAAGACTCTGGAAATGTTGCATTTATTTGGATTTCTCCACCCAGCTGCTGTTCAGGGAGCAGTAGTGGGACTGCCATAGCTCCTGTCTCTCCCTTGCTCCCAAGGGGCCGTAGCAGGGAAGGAGGAAGGGTGATGTTGGAGAGACGATGGGATAGACCGTTGTGCCTTGACATCGCTGTACCTGTTGGCATTTGTATGCTCTCTCTGACTGCAATGCTGGGCTCAAGAATTGTCCTGTAAAGAGCCAGGACATCACAGTGAGGTCTCAAAGCCTTCAGCTGTTCTGCTTTTGGCAGTGCCATTATGGGTTAATGGGCATTTTGGGGTGGTGACAGCCTTTGGCCAAGAAGCAAAGAGTCAAAAGTCCATTATGTGCCTGGCACAGTTGCTTTGCTATAATTAGTAATTTTTTTTCTGAGGCAGATTTTGGAAGCGTCTGAAAAAGAATGTTTTGCAATTACGCACAGTAAGGAGCCTGATTTTAAGCAGCAAGTTCTTCAGTCAGTGTAAATCTGTAAAACACCTCTGGTGTAAGTGGAGCTACTGCAGTCTCCACAAGCTGCAAATCTGTCCTGTGCCTGGAGGAACACTGATGTAGCCATCATTAAATAGGCAAGATGTAGATGCAGTTAGATTTAACATAGATGTCAATGAGGGCTTCCCTAGAAATGGAAACTCTTAGGTCTTCACCTAAAAGGTCTCATCTTAAAATATGGATCTTAAGCAAAAGATTTTGGTGTCTGTGTCTGAGAATGTTGTCCTGTGTTTGACTGCTGTCTTTTGGTACTAGCCAGAAGAAATCTGGAAAGATCAAGTCCTAATGCTGGCACTGGCTGCCTGCTGGCATTAGCAGAGGATGTGTGCATGTCTGAGGGCAGTTTTGCAAATGCAATTTCTTCTTCTAATTTTCTTCTTTTAATATTAAAACCACCCAAAAGCCACCATGTGAATAGAGATAGGATGGAGTAATGTTTTGCCTGGAAGTATCTTGCTTAACATTTCTCAGATGAGCAGTCTCCTATAGTAAATTAAATTTAAAGTGAAACCTGTTTCTAGATGGTGACAAACTGTTGCAAGCTTTCACTTATATTCTGTTGTGTGTTGATCTTCATAAAGCTTTAAAATCTCTTTACTTGTGTCCTTTCTTCCGAGTACTGTGTGTTTGTAGCCTTAACCCTTTATTAGCTAAACCTCCATTACCTACCCTTCGCTGTCGCCTATTAAAAAAAAATAGGAGTGATAACCCTATTTTTCAGCCATTGCTTTCCTACACGATATAGACTAACACAACTAGGCAGAAATGACCTGATTCTGCATGACTTCCACGTGCGTAAATCTCATTGACGTCAATAGGAGCGTTACTTGCAAAAGGACTGCAGGGCATAATTAGAAAGGACCCTTTTCTATCACAATGTGGAGGAAAAAAATGTGGTTTCTACTTGGGTACAATGAAAAGCTGTAAATCATTAGAAACATTCCTGTCTCCTAAGAACCTGACATACTACTTAGCTGTTGAGACATGCTTGGGTGAATGATGAGTAACTCACTGAGAAAAGTTCCTGAGTTGGGTTAATGCTTTTTACCAAGTCTGATCATGAAACAGGTTTGACAGGCTGGAAGAAGCCTGGTGGTGTGATAGAACAAGAAGAGAGGATTTGCCTGATAGCAGGGCCCACCCAAATCTTGTTCAAACACCAGATTTGTCAATGGCTTTTTCCACTGTTAATAACGAGTGAGCGATATTTAACTGCTGGAGGCCACCTTCTAGAAACTGGGAGCAAGTCCAAATCTGCTGGTGATGAGCTGTGCCACTGGTGCGAGTGGTGAAGAATCAGGCCTGTTCTTGACCATGTTGCTCAGCATCTCTACTAACAAGTGGAAATGCATTTTACTATGGACGTAATGTTATGCGTGTAATTGGCAACAGCTACTGCTTTACCACCTGGTCACGTGGGTCAGCTGCACACAAGTGTGCACGCTTCCACACGTGCGCACGTACATGTAGGCAGGTGTTGAAACAGGCAGAGGCAAGCATCCCTTTTTTTCAATGGCATTTGTTGCTTATGCTAATCTTCTTGTTTTTAAATAGTCATCTACTATATTTCTCCTACCTGGTATTTTTTTTTAAACGCTTGTTGCCTGCAACTGCTCTTCGTAGTATCCTGTCCAGGTGATCACCTTCCCCTTCCTTCTCCTCATGTTTTGTTTTGTTTTGTTTTTTTTCCCCCCTGTGTGCCCAAGTCAGTCCTGCTGAAAAGTTCCTTTAGCATCCCTCCTCCTGGACTCTGCCCTTTCTCCTGGTGCATTTACTAACTGCTTACCTAGTGAAGTTGTGGTTTCACCTACTACTTCTACTGTGGTTAGCTGCTCTTCTCTTTCCTGTCTCGCTAAGTTGATACAGTCGCAGGTGGTTTGCAGCCAAGACCCCCTATTATTTATTGCATGCATCATGGGCCCCTTTTTTTACTCCAGTTGTCTTTAATGACTCCCTTATCCACAGGCCCTGCCGCCTGGTGCACTTCAACCTTTACCAAAGAGGCCAGCACTTGAAAAAAACAATGGTGCCACCACAGTCTTTAACCCAAGCGTTTTCCACTACCAACAGGCTCTAGCCAACATGCAGTTGCAACAGCCTACATTCATCCCTACAGGTAAGTGTCTCCTTGCTTTCCCCAGCATCGTAGTTGTCTTTTTTTATGATGTAGGCGTTGAGCTAATGAGCAGATTTGTAAGAGTCCTTAGCAAAAGAGTATCAGTGTGTAGTTTTGCGTTAAAAATGGATGAAAAGTTAACGTTTGTTGTTTGACTTTTTTTTTGTTCACCTAGAGTGTTTCACTTGTAAAGATTCCCTTCTTAGCCTTTTTTGTTTGGTTTTGGGGTTTTTTAAGTGGTCGAACTAAGAAAAATGTCTGCATGTTTCTTGAATTTATACTTTCTGTTCCTCCTCCTTATGGTTCAACTGGTTAATCCCAAATTAATTCTTTGACTCTTGCGTAGCACTCTTACAGACTCATGTTAAAATGTCTTGTGGACCACTATGCCTGCTCACTTGAAGCTGCAGGTATCTTTCTGAGCTTCTGTCTCAGTGACCTACATATTCCAGCAGCTATGATGTTTATAGAGGGAACGGTTTGTTTTTAGTAAATACAAATTACATAATCCTTTTTAAAGGCATACATTTCCCTCTTGCCTGTCTTTTGACCAGTACGATAGCCTAAGCTTTTTAAAAGCAATTTAACTCCCAGCTTTATTGTACCTTTAAGGTCTCAGAGTAAAATTGAAAGATGCAGTTCAGTAATTCATACAGGACTCAAAGCATTGACGTGGCAGAGATGTGACTGCTGACTAGCCAATTAACTTCTATTCACTGCAGCCAAATGAAAAACAAAACCTGCTTAGAGTAGTAAGTATTATAAGTGGCTGAATTAGGAATATTCCAGAGTTGATAGCTCATTTTTTAGCATCATTATTATCGTTGTAGAGCATCATAAGGAAACAAATGCCCAATGTTTTTAATGTTTAATGCAGTATTCACTTGCCAGATGATATTTGCGTGTACAGAGTGTTTCTCTGGGCTGGCCCCTTGAGGTGAACATGCAGTGGACCTGGACCTTGGCCTTGCCGTTCCTTGGGGTCAGGGGGAAAGCTTTAGAGACAGTCCTATACTGAGACCAAACTGTCTCAGGTGTGAGCATGGGTCCAGAGAGCTGGGACCTAAGCCCTGTGCTCGTGTGGCCTTTCTGTTACGAGAGCACTTGGAGACACTCAGAACTCAGCAGCTGCCAAGATGTTCTTCCAGGGAAGCGGAGTCTTGTATGGAGAGACGGAGGGAGGGACTCGAGTAGTAGCCTCCCCACCTCATGCTCAGGAAAGCGCTCTTGGTGGGGATGGGCTGAGCTGACCTTACCGCAACTCTGCTAGGTGCCAAGCGAAATACTTCTTCAGGAAGCGCTGACACCTTTGAGAATGCCAAGTCCCTCAGCTGGCTACATGCTCCTCTTCCTCGAGGTC
Organism: Balaeniceps rex; assembly: GCA_013401315.1. Taxonomy (NCBI): domain Eukaryota; kingdom Metazoa; phylum Chordata; class Aves; order Pelecaniformes; family Balaenicipitidae; genus Balaeniceps; species Balaeniceps rex. Next base: position 70,780 of record VYZW01030301.1, on the reverse strand, counting down.
GCAGTTGCCAAAGTTGACATAAGGATATGCACTTCTGATGTGAGCACCATAAATTAGCTTTTACCCAGCACTCTCACTGTGCTGTTGTGCCCTGTCTCATGGCAATGAAATTACACTCAGGGCTGATGTGTAACAGGTCTATTTGCTGGCACCTGCTCTCCTCTGAGGACATTAATGCTGGGCAGAGCAGCAAATTTCCAGTCAGAGGACAGATCTCTGATGAATTTACGTTACGCATCCCCATTTTCCCTTATGCATCAGACTGTAGATCTGGTCTCAGCCTTTGCAGCACTCTGGAAAGCGGAGCAGAGAAGTGGCACGTAGCAGCTCACACCTTGGGGAGGGAAAGCAAGCTGTTGCTTTTCTTAGTTTCTCCTGTTCAGTTATTGAGAGATCAGCATCATGGGTTGCCATGGTGGGGAAAGTCAGGGTGTCTACTGAGGATGGTATCATCCCTACAGTTGTTTCAAGTCCAGAAAAAACCTGCCTCTTTCAGCTTAAACTAGAGACTTTGAAGCCCGGTCCCTGCTTCTAGGAGTAAATTGCTTTTGGAAAGTCGGTTTTAACATGAGTGTGATGTTCCTCTAAGGGCAATTTGTTTTCTGCTGACGTGATCAGAAAGAAATCAACATACCTGATACCAAAAAAAAAAACCCCAAACGACCCTGATTTCTAGGATAGATCATATAATTTAATACCAGGGTGGGAGAAGAAATATATTTTCTACTACCCAAGAATTCAAGAATTAATTTGGTTTGCTACGTTCTCTTAAAACTGAGTTTAAACTATTTATGTACCAATATGCAGAATCTGTTTGCATGTGCTTAAATACTGAATGCTGCAAAGAGAATACCTGCTTTTTAGTTAAAGTGATTTCTAACACTGAAGCTTCACTAATGAAATATCCCTTTTGTTCATCTTTCCACGCTTCAATGCATGGTGTGCAGGGTCAGTTCTGTGCATGACACCCACTGCAAGCGTTGGTAGGTTTTTCTACACAAACTTCTCAACTTTTCCTAATCTGAAAGAGACAGCAAGTTAGTATGCATCAGTGAGAACCTGGGTGGCTGAGTGGTGTGACTGTCTATCCGCTGTCTTCTTTGAGGCTTAAATGGTTGTATCCCTTTTAATTTCTGTGCAGTGCAGTGTTTCGTGTGACTAATAAGAGAACCCAAGGTGATGTGTTCCCACCCCTATTTAGTTCCACTGCAGAGACAAAGATTTGTCACTTAAATGTCTTTACAACCCATTTAAGTCATCCAACAAAAGGAAATAGCAATGGGAGGATCCTGTTGGTTTATTTTTTTGTATCAGGCATCAGGTGGATTAGGGTTTGGATTTTTGGTTGTCCTTCTGAGGACATTTTAGGAGACTGGTTTAATAAAGGTGCTAAGGAGGAACACATCTGGGGTCAGCCCCTCTGCCAGCGCAGGGTGCTTGCGAGAGAAGCAGGGCTTAGGCTGTGGACTGGCTGAAGATTCATCTCTTTAGTGAAGTGTCAGCTGTGCAGGTACAAGGAAGCGTAGGGAGGTACCACTGCTGGTGCACGTGGGATGCAGTGAGGCGGCAGGGCTGAGTACATGCTCGTTGCTGCTGCAGGGATCCAGTATGTTCAGGCTCAGCATCTGGGTCTTACTGGGAACCTGTGCAGGTCTTTGAGGGACCTTCCCCTCTGTCTACGGCTGCTGGGCACAGCAGGGTGGGTGAAAGCTCCAACCAAGGTTATACAAGACTACCAGCATCCAGGTGTGTGCCTGCTTCAGCCAGAGGGAGAGAAGTGGGAACAGGAGCCCTGGGGAGGCTGCAAGGCTTTCAGGGAGCAGGTCTGAAAGCTTTGGCAGGAATGGCTAAGCACTCTGCTCTCAAACCTCCCCATCCCTATAGCGCAGAGAGGACACACCGCTTGCATGACGGGGAGCTGAGCCCTTCAAACACACCTCTGCCTGTAGGAGACCCCAACCCACATGCTCCAGTGTCCCATGGCTGGAGCGTGCCCAGCCCGCAGGCATGCGTCCCCTGCCAGGGCTGGCTGTGTCTGCTGGGGTGAAGGGGAAGGCAAGTCTGCTTCTCTGCCGCATGTTTGCAGGGGCGACCAGGCCTTCCTGTGGGCTCCCTGGCCCCGCAAACCCCCCCTGCATTTGGGGGATGCCAGTTGCACCCCGGAGCATCCTCTCCAGCACCGTGCTCTGCGGGACGCGCAGCTTCATGAGGCTGCCGAGCTCCCTGCTGCCGTGTTGTCCTTTCGGATGCTCTTTCTGCAAATTGTAGCTGTTCAGATGCATTCATTTATTTTTCCCTCTCAGCCCCCTCCCCTCTCTGTCTCCCCCTACCCCGCAAGAGGGGAGTTTTGCCAAATCCTCTAGAATTAGGGTGGAAAGGAAGCACGCTGAATTTGTACGGAGAGAGCTTGGGCTGCCAGCTGCTCGTTTGACGTGCCTCCAGCTCTGTCCCATGCCGAAACATCATCCCCGCTAGAGAGAGGCAAGAAAACCCGGTGAAAGGGCTGCGGCAGCCGCTGCAAAGTGCATCATGTACCTCTGGTTGCTGGCGGGGACGGGGTGGGGAGGGAAGGGGACAAGCTTTCCCAGGCGGGCGGGAGGGGTGCGCTTGCCAAAATGTCCCCACCCAAGGAACGTGCACTGGCTGTGTCTAACTCCCCACGGGTGCGAGCTGACGTGGGCTTTTGCTAGCACACCCACCCTCTCCCCCCTTTGGAAATTTGGCCCTCGGAGTCTAATACATCATTGTTCTGCTTATAAATGTACTAAGTGTTGAGAATGTTTTGGTTTTTTCCTTAATTATAATTGTAATTGGCTTTTCCCCTTCTCTCTTGTTTATTTTTTTCCCAACGCTGTCTTGCTTTGCACTGTGATTGCATGCTGCGCCCCGATGTGTCCTTCATGACGATGTCACATGGCTTGTTGCTGTGATTCCTGCCACGCCCCCAAATCCACCACATGTTGCCATGGTTACATTAAAAAAAACCAAAAAAAAAAATACGCTCCACCCTCCCGTATGTCGCTTCCATGGTTCCCTTCCGAAAGTGCCCATGATGCACGGTGCTACGCCCACCACTGTGTCTGCAGCAACAACTCCTGCCACCAGCGTCCCCTTCGCTGCAACAGCTACCGCCAATCAGGTTTGGCCCTTTCAATGGCTTTCTTTCACGTGTTCAGATCTCGAGGACCGGGCGAGGGCCAGATCCTGCGCGGGGCCGAGTGCCTTCCTGACCCGCTCGGCTCGGTGCAGGCTCGGGCGCGCAGAGGCAGTGTGTGTGTGTGTGTGTGTGTGCGCGTCTGGGGATCGGTGAGGGGGCACTGGCCGGTCCTGCCATGTGTGGGATGGGCGGCGAGCCCAGCCGGAGCGTAGGGATGGGCGATTGGCAGGGGTGGAGGCGCTTCTCCAAAAACAACACCCCCCCGGGGTCCTGAAAAACCGGGCTGTAAAACTCCCAACCATACTGTCGCGCAAGACCTGCAGCACTTCTGCTTTCAGTCTCAAGCAGAAATACCACCCCAAGCATCCTTCCCCGTGGTATTTTGGCATGTCCTCTCCTGGCTGGAAAGCGGAAGTGAAAACACAAAGCGGCCTCCCCCCATGGCAAGATTGGACTCTAAAAACAACCAAAAAAAACCCAAACCAACCAAAACCCAAAAAATCAGGGGTGAGGCTATGAAGTCTGAAGCTTATTTACACCAGTAACATCACCCATCCCTACAGAAATGACTCTGGATGTGCAGTACGTGCCGTTGTAGCACTGCCATAAGTGTACAGGATTTCATGCATGTCTGCCGAGCCATAATTCTCTCCAAAACTTTCCTCTGAAGATACTGAGTTGTGATGGCTGCTTCCGCACCAGTCCTGAACTGTATATGCACAACCTGTCCTAGTGATGCTTCCTGATAATTTGGTGTGCCACAACTTTTCCCAGTTAGACCAGAGACATTGCAAACACTTCCCTCCCCCCCCTCCCCGTACTAATTTTAGCATTTTTATTTGTCACGCTCTCAGGTTTAGAGCTATTGCAAAGAAAACGGGGTGTCACTTTGTTCTGTAGGAGGCTGTTAGCCATGCCAAATGTCAGTAGTATCTCAGGGGGCATCCTGTAGTCTTTTGCTAGTGCAAGGTCATGAGGCTTTCAGTAGAAGTTTTGCCTGTGTAAGTCCTAGGCAGTGTTTTACTGCTCGCAGTAGGGATTGCTAGTCTTTTTCTGTGCTTTGTTGTTATTTTCAGGTAGGGCAGGTCTTACTCATACTCGTATTGGTCATGAGAAGAAAGCAGAAATTCCTGTGCGGCATTGCTCTGTGGCTGTATGAGTCCTGTTTCAGCCAGATAGTTTCAGGGCATTTCTGTCTTACTTGTAGTCTATGGAGTTAAAATCCCAGTACAACCATCACATACTCCACGAGGCATCAGTAGTGATGCAGCTAATGTGTAGCAAAATAAAGACATCTTGGGAATGGATCCTGTTTTATAACACTGATGTACTTAGTAACCTGATACTGAAGACAGAATGAGCAGCCTAATCTCAAGACAATGTTTTAATGTGTTGTGTTCTTTCTTTTTTTTGCTGTAGATATCCCAGTTATCAGTAGATGAACTGAGTAGCAGCATGTTTGTTTCACAGATGTAGAAGTTCCCAACAGAACAGTAAGTTCCTTTTCAGTATTTCTCTTTACGGTGGATTGCTTTGTACAGGGGCACTCCATCCCCCAAAAGGGGGCCTGGCTCGGGCAGAGAGGCCGAGCCTGCAGGACCCCAGTGGCTTCACGGTCTGTCAACTCAACAGAAATTCAGCAGCTGCAGCACAGATACAGACCAGCCCTATGGTTTATAACAAGCAATGTTTCCTTGTGTCTAAAATAACTGTTTTACAGTGTTTGCAGCCTCCCTTCTTGCATCCCCCTGAGTCTGATGGCTGTGTTTACAGGTTACTCTTGCTCTGCACGGCTCCCAGCTGCCTGCAGATGCCTCAGGGATTTGTGCTATTGATGGCAAAGACTGCTCTGGTGATGAGTCAGCTGAAAAGGTGTAACTTCTCTTTTGCTGTTAGTGGCATATTTCCTTTCCTGGGGTAAGCAGGATTGGGTCCTCATCAGCTGCTGTGCATCTGCAAGGCTGGCTTGGTCTGAGCAGAGATCTGCTGTTCAGCTGCAGTGGGGGCCTGGCTCATGGTGGGTTTCTTCAGAGGTCCTTGTGTGTGTTTTAAGACCAGGATGAATGCCACAAGCAAGATATCCTTCACCCTACATGCAGATCCTGGGCTTCCCTAGGCTGCTAGGTTTCTCTGAGTGGAAATGATGGAGGAGTTTGTCCTTTTCTTTGACTTACAGAGTATTATTTTACAGCCGTAGCAGCAGTGTCATTTTTCCATTGCTTTTCTTTGTGAGTGTTAGCTGATGTTCATGAGAGAAAATCCCTTGAGGGTTTCAGTTCATCGCTGTATTTTTTTACCCCAAGAGAGTAAAGAACAGTTCAGCCAAATCAACAAGAAGTCACCAGATTTTCCCAATGCAGGCCATTTAGTATACACAGATACGCAACCCGTTTCTTCATTAGGTCACGTATTACAGGCAAGTACTTAAATGTTGGAAATTAATTTGGCAAGCAATTCTCTAATGATATCTTTAGCAATCGACAGAAGTTACTCATCTTGGTGGTGGCCCTTATCTCTGCTGACCTTAATAAAGTACCGTATGTATAGATGACCTGCTAACTGTGGCCATGAACCCCTGTTCATGTAGGGGTGAACACCAAGCTATCCCTGTTAGTGAAAATGTTCTGTGTTACACAGCGTACTGCTCTCCCAAACAACAGACAGGCAGACAGATGTGACACCTGACATGTTAACCCATTTCCATAACACACGCAAAACAGCCTGTTCCACCCGATAAGGAGATCATTTGCATTGGAAGAGCCTCATTCTTGAACTCTGTGAGATTGTTTCCAGCATTTGTTTCAGAAACTTCTTTTTTCTGAATTCTTTTCACTGTTACGTGTGTGTGTGTGTGCTTAAACTCATACTGTCAATAATTAGTGATTTCAGACTAGGCGAGGAACTTCCATGGGATATATTTCTTTAGTAAGTAGGGAGCACAGCACAGTCTGTTGAACAAAGCATCGGCCGTGCTGTTAAGGACCGTGAAAAAACTTTGCTTGAAAGAAGTAGGGTCAACATATTGAATTCGATGGGACGTCTTGGGGATCAGGCTACTGGGCATAGACAGTGTCTGGGTCTGGGTCAGACAAGGAGCCTGTTGTTCATGAGGGCAGTGTGAGCATGTGCGTGAGCCACCACTGTCAGAAGCACTTGTCCTCTTAATACCTCGCAGCTGTGGGACATAAACCACCTTCGGAGGCTGGTAGAAAAAGGCTATGTCCCCCAGCATCCCCAGTGCTCACAGACTCACCAGCGACCATTTTCACGCAGCAGCATGTGTGTTTTGATCCCATTCCTGGGTTGTTACCCCTTGTGTCCGTACATAAACTGGAGGTGAGCAAATCTCTTGAGGACACATCATTTCATGCTGCCACCTGAGCATGTGAAGTTGAGTGTGTGCTGAAGTCTTTTGCCAGACAAGGACCTTGGTTGGCAGTGCTGAGGAGCAATTCCCAAAGCTGCCCTGAGCGGGAGTTGGGTAATTGAAACACTTGCTGCTCTGGCAGATGTTTTTCTTTTTCTCCATGGTTGACAAGGTCCTGGTGGCCAGACTGGCTAGCCTAGCTCTGCAGGAGACAAGTGTTAGGTCCTTCAGGGGAGGATTTTCACGAGTATATCCCAAGAGAGGCGATTTGCTCCCAGAAGAGGGTCCCCTGAGCACAGGGTTTCTGTGTCTCTGTTTTGTCTCTTGGCCCGATTTGCCTTTGGCTCGTGGCTCCTTAGGATCAGATTTTAATGTGACTATCTGTGGCTCTCTCCAAAGGAAACAGGAGCTAACAGGTCAGGGATTCCTTTGGCCCTCTCCTTAGTCACTCTCTACCTGCCATCCTGTCCAAAAATAAAACTATTATTCGCCCACCTCCCTGTTTCACTAATTGTCTTGTCAGTGTGTGTGAAGCGCACTGGAAATGGAAAGCCCTAAGTGCAGATTAAAGAGGATGCCAAGTGTGTTATTAGCAATTTCACCCTAGGTCAGAAAATTAAGGGAATAAAACGTATTCTTGCTGCAACATACTAATGGCAATCTCTTGGGCAACGCAGTGAGGATGTAAATGTATCTTATTAGAATTACTTTTATTAAAATATAGATGTATCTCTCTCTAAATTCTCACTCTTTCTTTGTTGTTTTTTCTTTCACCTGCAGCAGACCATGTTGAAATTCTGAACAGTAAAATTATGGAGCACCAGGACTTCTTGGTGGGAAGCTGCGCATGGCCTTTCTGTATATATCCCCTCTTCCCTCTATCGTTCTCTACCACCTCTACAGTAAGCCTGTTGCAGCCTACATGTTAACCAAAAACTGATCAATGGGNAAAAAAAAAAAAAAAAAAAAAGCACTATAGAAACAATTAACAAACAGCGCTCTGTTATATGAGATATACAAGTAGAAAATTATAATAGACTTTTATAACACATTACTTTAACACACTTAATCATTTTATGACTACCATCCTGATAAGTGCATCTGCACAGCGGACTGTTGGTTTACTGTATACTATCGATGGATAAATGTTTGTCTTGTTTTTAAAGTGTTATCTTACTGTTTTGTTTACATCATAGTCTATTGATTTGTTTTAAAGTGTACATCATTATCAAGTATACTCAATACCATTTTTTCATTATTGTTATGTCTTAAGTTTTCATATACTGTAGGTTTTATGGGTTTTGTTTGCTTTTTACTAAAAATGTTATTGTGGGAAACAGGAATTATGTGCTTGAAAAACACGACACAGGAATGTTCTGCCCTTTGCTGGATTTTGCTGTTAATGTCAGCTAAAAGTTGCTTGTGTTAAATGCTCCTTTAATCATGTAAAATCTGCCTTCAGATAGAGTCTCCAAATTTTTAGTACAAGTGATATGAAAGGACAACTGTCATTTTAGTCCAGTTCAGGGTGTTTCTTTCAATACTATGAGCTGATCCTGGAAACTTTTGGAAAAAACCCCACAAAAGCCCAGGCTTAGTAAGGGGACAGGAACGATTTGCTCAGACGGTGGTAAGCATCGAGGGATTTCTGCAGTTCTGTTGTCCATTGAAGTGCATTCTCAGCTGCAAACAGCGCACAATCTGTCTTGCTGTTCTCATGGTGCAGTCAAAAAAAAACAAAAAAAAGGTGGGGAAGTGAGACAGCTTCAGTTGGGCAAAGACTCATGGCGTTGGAGAGGAGCAAACGTGAACCGTTAGCTGGAGTGGGCCCATAGCCATGACTTAGCCCAAGCTGGGTAGTACCGTGCCCGGGGGCTTGTCTCCACTAAGCATGCTGAAACAGTTCGGCCTGAAATCTTATGTGGCTCTTCTTGAAATTTTGTCAGCGTGCACTGATTATTTAATCACTATTTTCCATAAGTGGGTGATTTTTTTTCCCCGTGATCTGTGGCCCTTTAAAGCAAACACAGCAGTAACAAAGCGGGAAAAAGCTCAGCTTAAGCTTTCTACCGTAGATAAACATTCATCTTAATGGAGCTCCTGTAGGTCAGTGGATTTATTTTGGCACCTTCTACTTGATCAAGAGCAATGTTTGCCGCACAACAAGGGCTAGTTCTCAATACCTCCTTTTCATACGCACGAATAAAACGATTTCCAGCCTGTGCACCCTGGACAGCCCAGCCTGTCGTTATGCTGCGTTGCTGAACAATCTGGCTGCAGAATGCATTTTGGTTGAGGATACAGCCAAATTCATCCCTGTCATAGCTCTACAGTATCATTGGCATTATGGAAGAGATGGATTTGCTGCTGTAAATCCAACGAGCTCCATACAAGGAGAAAGAGAATCGTTACTGAAACCAAGCAAGAGGCCAGCTCCCAGTGACCAGAGGGCTGGCCACCCCGAGCTCGCAGTGGTCCTGTAGGGTGCCAAATTCTGACAACCAGGTTTTCTTTTCTTTTCCAAGTTCCTTGGCCTCAGTTAGAGACTTTCCTTGCCCCCTCTCCTCCAGTGTGAGCGCGGATAGTTTGCTAGATGTGTATCTCCACGGACCACAAGTGATGGAGGGGCATCTAGGGCACAGCCGGTGCGTCCCAGAGCAGGCTCTGACCATCTGTCCATGGAGACTCATTCATAGCAAGAACCTTTGAAGAGGCCAGCTCAAAAAGGCCTTGAGCCAGAAGGAATCTCTCCACTCATTTCAGCAGGCTTTGAACTAAGCCCTGAGAGAGGGGGAAAAAACATCCCCCTCAAGACCCTCCTTTATGAACCCCGTGTTTTGACAGTCGCTTGTGTCCAGAGATGTTCCCCAGCCATCAGCGTTCACAAGCAGCAGCATTGCCTGAAATCAGTGACTCTCATTTATATTGGCGACCGCATACCTGTTCTTTTCACCACTGAGTTTCTGTTTCCCAAAACCGTAACATTGTTAGTGGAAAAAGTGGATTTGAGTACTTCCTGTTTGAAATTATTTGTGTATCAAAAATGGGTTTTGCACAACCTGTGCCAGTGCCTCAACAAAGAACGGAGCTGATCTTCTTAAGCCAGAAAGGATGCATTCAAGCTTGTATGGCTTTATGAGTTCAAGGAGGTTGGAATTTTTTCAGTGCTAAATGGATTTTTGTATATCTTGACACTTTGATGTAACCTCCTATTTTATTTATCGACTTAAACATCTGGCATAGATGTGCATAGAATGTAAACCTAGAATACAGCTGTTTTCATGTCACATTTAAAGCACTGAAAAAAAAAGCGTTTAAGGATTATTTTTTATTAAAGAGGTCCAATGAGGGATGTTCAGGGTAGTTATATTAGGTGCCACAACAGTTTTTATATTGCTGGCAAATTTAGAGTTAATTTGTAAATGAGTTTAAAGAAAGAAAAGCTTGAAGCACTAAACTTCACCAAATTCAAAACAATCTCGGCAAAAATGCCATTTTGAGGTAGCACTATTTAAACTAGTTGTGCAATGACTTGCTCTAATTTTCTTTGTTCAAGAAAGAAAAGAAAAAAAAAACCAGTCGCCAGACTATAAATTTCCTAAATAGACTATTACAAAGTCACCGAGCTAGTTAGTGACTCTAAACAAATGTCATAAAAGCATGAATATCATCCTTTATTTGACAAGAGATGTATGTAAGTTTGTTTAAATCGATATAATTTTAGTGACATTTTTATAAGCTTCCCACTTTCCATGAACCTATATTTTTTATTTATCCAAAGTTATTTCTCTTTGTCCATTTCTCTCAGCCTTATGCAAACAATATGCAAGAAATGCTGAAACTTGGATAAAACGGGTCATGCAGAGGGAAAATGAAAGCTGAGATTGATCATTTTCACGAAAAAAGGTTGTTAGTAGTTTCAATAAAAAGTACTACTACTAAACTGTAACATAAGCAGACAATAAAAGAGGGATTTAAAATAAAATGGATTCATAAAACTATTAAGATTATTTTTGTTAAATACAGTGTTTTTAGTAATTTGGAACATGATTTCACAATCAGCCGTGTTTTTTTTAGTTGGAAATTTCTAGCTGATGATTTTTGACTGTGTATTTTTGCATCGCGATGTTCTAGAAACTGTTACCTCCCTGGCCAGCCCACGCCGGCCCCCTTCCCGAACACCCCGAAGCGCTTTTCCTCTCTTCCATCCATCCTCGCCGTCTCGCACCACGCTCAGAGTGTTCCCGAACGGCGGCGCCGCCGGGCTGGCTGCCAACCGCAGCCACACCGGCGCTCCGAGTTCCCGCCGTGGGGTCCTCCTGGCGTGCCGGTGGCGGCGGACATCCCGCCGGAGCAGGGCCACCACCGTCAAGGCGGCGATGGAGATGGGTATGTGTCTCGCGGGTGCAGCTGGCCAGAGGAGGAGACGCGTGTGCCTGGCGAGATGTCTTCTCCTCCACCTCGCGGGCTGCTGGCTGGCGCAGTGGAGTAGCTCTAGGACACGCGGGTACACAATGATTGAGAAACTGGAGTCCTCATTTTGTTTATCCCTTGTACATTTCACAGACATGAAAATTGAAAAAGGTGAAATTTATGAGGAAAATCTAATTTCCCATTCCTGTTGAATGGATTTAGTTTGATATTGACCTGATTTTACCATGTGCCTGTTGAAGGCCTTAGAGTATATACTGTATGTTAAAGACTGTAATAACTTTAAAAAAAAAAAAATAGTTGTTAGCCTAATCCAAATGTAAATAGAGCTACAACACATTGTTACTAGGCTACAACGCATTAATTCATGTCATGTATTTTCATTTCTCTACCATTAGTTTTTAAGGTTTTCATTATTGCTTTTTTTGATATCTTTAGTAACTAATGAATTTAATTTTGAAGGAGAGTTAGAGAAAGTTTAAAGTTTTTAATACATGTATTCAGCCCATTTAGTTATATTCTAAACCAACACTGAAGCATGGTAAGGTATAGAATACAGTCCATAACTAGTTTGTATAGTTTACAGTTTAAGAACAAAATTAACTTTGTATGTAACTCCTACAATGATAGATTCATTGTTAACTAATTATATTAAGTTGTTGTTGCTATGGCAACAAAACTACAACATGGCTACCTTTGTATACATTATTTGTGAAATTTTCACATGTAAATTAAAAGTGATGTGTAACAGTATGAGCTTGTTAAAGGTACAGTTCGATACTGTCAGATAAAGATATGATTGAATATTTTTAAAATCCCAAAGTCCCATGTGAACGCTGAATTTGTGTCTTTAAGGTCACTTTTTCAGTCAAGAAGTTTACAACACATGGATTTAGAGTCAGGTTTTATAGCTTGTAGAAATTGTTGTGTGGCAAGGGTTATTCCACAGTATTTTCACTTCGAAAACATGAGAGCCTGTATTTACGACGTAGTGACCGGTCTTGCTTTCATTTCACATTCATTCACACGGTGGGAATTCAGAATTAATCCGTTTCAGTACTGTAGCTCTGCCTGCAATTTTCTTTTCTCCAGAAATTGAGCACTCACGCGATTACGTTACGATCAGGGCTAAATAATTAAGCATATAAGTATTTTAATACTAATTTATATTAGCAAAAACTGTACATAAGAAAAAAAATATTGTGGAATGACCCCGTAACAGTGTTGAAGATACAAATATGCTGCAGTTAAACTGATTCAGTTAGTGTACGAATGTGTGAGACACACCTTTTTTGCACTTATGTACATAGTCCACGAAAGAAATCCTTGGAACTTATTTTGAATATAAAAAGTCTGTAATAATACAGGAAAAGTTTGTAAAAGAGATAGGTATTACTAAGGCTTTGAAAAGGAGGAGTTTTTTGCTATAAAACTTATCTGAAAGCATGATGTTGCTTTGCTGTTGTAAAAGCTTTGTAGTTTGCCATAGCTTATTATACAGCAGACTGATAACAGGTCAGCTCCAACCTGCAGCACAGAGAAATGGGAAACAGTGCTTAATTAATTAGTAAGGTCACTAGCAAAGATTTGAATTACTTTTTTTCTTTTTTAATCGGCCTACATTTTCAAACACACCCTAGGTCATGTTTCTGATGGGTTGTGTTCTCGGTGAATCCTATTAGGACTGATAGGTCCGTGGCGGCATGCACACATTTTTCCTAGCACCTAATCCTATTTCTAGCTGGAAGTGTTTATCTGTTAGAGGTGACTGTCATTGCAGCGAGTGTTTTAAATCCCAGAGGAAATTTGAAATGTCGCAACNTTGTGTTTTTTTTTTTTTTTTTTTTTTTACCATTTTGGGGCAAGGTAACAAAATGGAAGGGACTGATGAGCAGTGGATGGACGGGGTGGTTTTGGATTGTCATGGGCCGGTTTCCTCTGCTGTGCGACAGCCGTGGTGTTCATTGGAGAGAGCTACATGGCAGCGCTGCCTGGCGCCGCCTGCTCCGACGGCGCTGCCGGGTGGGTGTTGGGGCAGGGAGGTGGAGGCTGATGGTGGCAGCGTGGCCAGCTTGGTGCTTCTGGCTGGGGTTAACAAGCCCCACTGAGTTGCCACCAAAGGAGAGCACAGCCGTCGTCCCCCAGCCTGCTGAGCAGCCTCTTGGTTCCCTTTCACTGTGTTGGTGGTACTGCCAGGGCTCTGCAGTACCGGGGGCACTTTGGGGAAGCTGAAGCGCCTGTGTTGACCCATTTATTTTTGATTAGAACAAGTTTTGGTTTTTTCTGCAAAACCCAAGCCCCAGATTTGCTTCAGAAAGGCCGCTGGTTTTGCTGTGAGGCTGGTCCCGACTCAAGCGATGAGTCGAGCACCCCAGAGCAGAACTGGTGGGTGGTGGCACCCGATGTTGCCGTCTCCCTTTCCTGTGCCTTCCAGGGTTGGGGGCTGTGGTGTCACTGCCAAGCGCAAGACCTCCTCTTGGGCCACCGCTGCTGGCATCTCAGAGGTTTCTGACTCCTACCGATGGCAGCGAGTGCCCAGCCAGCCTGCATTGCGCCACGGGGTTTGTTTAAGTGGGTGGTTTGCTGAATCGGAGCTGTACCATCCGTGCGGTCCCAGTGTCTTTTAAACAGGGGGAAAAAATCAGATGTTGCCTCTCTTCGTGGGTGTCATAATAACCTAGATTTTAATACGAAATAATCAGCTAATTCTAGCCACCGTGCTATTACGGCTTCCCTTTGCCGTAATCAATTTTTGTAATCAAGCTCTTTCTCATTTCTAGGATTATGAGAGAAAATATTTTGCACTATGTGAAATGAATCGTAGCTGGTCAAACTTCTTTTCATTGGGGTATGAGCATGATCATGACAACTCTGCTAAAATCTTTGCTAGTGATCTTTACTGACATCCTCTATCATCAAAAATAACTCTGTATGCCTCTCAAATGAGATACTTAAACATGCAAAAATAACACAACTATTAAATAAAATGAAGTTATTTTTCCAAACACACAACAGAGAGAATTACCTGACACCGAATTACAAGGTTCCAGTTCTTTATTACTGTACACAGATGCTATTTGATAGTGGTGGAAGCCAAATGATTTTGTTGCCATGGCTTTTGTATCCTAGCAGATGAGGGGATGATAAGACCATTCTTAGATTGGATTATGGGATTTTTTTTTTTCTTTCCTATTAGCTTTGTTTTAATTATATTTTTATTTTAAATCATGAAAACAAACCGAGACTTCCCACACTCTTTATTATATCACCTGACAACAGATCACTATTTTTTTTATAAATATAGAATTGTATTTTAGGCAATCACTAAAATCGAAGAGAGAATGTTCTCCTAAATTGTAAATTTTTAATTTAAATATATAAAAACTGTACTGTGTAAAGTAGATCTTCGAAGCACATTCTTCTTTTCATAGGCATTTCTGGTAAAACAAAGTAAGGGAAACATTAGATATCAATTTAATGGTATAGTTTAGAAAATATGTACAAACGATTACAGTTAGCCCTGTGGAATTGTAAGAAATTATCATCGGATCCAGACAGGCATAGGCTAATGCAATATTTCAGTTCCATAACACTATAGTTCATTCCCTCAACTGCTACCAACAGGGTGTATGCTTTGAATTTATTTTTCTTTTTGCCACGTTATATTGCTGTAGTGCTTGTACGTGCTTTAGAAATGTGCATAATGCTACTCATTTTAGTATGTTACTTCTATATTGTTATTGTTTATTTTTTGATCTTTTAATAAAGTGTATAAAATTCTTGGTTATGTTTTTTATGGATCCATATCTACACATTAATAGGAGTTTACTTTAAAAACTTTTCAAGTTCCAGTTTATTAGTCCCAAACTTTAAAGTTTCTGATGTAAAAATAATAACTAACGAATTTGATTCAATGTTATATCTAAAGTGTAGAACAACAGAATAAATTTCTTTCCAGAAAATACCTTCAGTATTTTGAATTCTGTAGCCAGTGCCTCCTTTTTATTGGATGCATTCGGCCAATCATATTAAAGTTACTAACACAAGAAAGACATTTGTATTTTAGAAAAATAAAAAGTAAAACTTTCCAGATGCTGCCTTTTGGTTTCTCTTGTGCCTTAGACCCTCTGAGACACATGTGATGTGGTATGCTTTGTTTGTATTTTTCCATGCTTCCTTTCTGACCCTATCTGTGATGTGATCAGAGAGGAGATCAGAGCTGCGCATTTGAAGATCACCATGAAGAATAAATTGGGTATCGTTCAAAGGCCTGCAGCTTTTGTAGCACAGTGATGTGTGTATTAATTTTTCTCTTTCAGCATTTGTGTCAGATACCGTTTTGAACATCCCAGTGCAATAATACAACAGTAAGCTCCCTTTGGCAGCGGCCTGGATTCCCCAGCTCTCCTCCAAGTTCCCAGCTCATCCCCGGGCTGCTTTGCCAGGCTCACGCCTCCGGCCGGCGCAGGCTGGGGATGCCTCTCGCCATGGCCCAGAGCAACGGCGGCTAAGCTTGGTCTAGACTTCTGCAAGAGACAATTGCTTGTTGCCAAGTTTGTTTGTCCCTTCTCTAACCTTGCACAGATTTAGAGGTAAGAAGACTGCTCAGTGGCGTTGCCACCTTGGTTGCCACCTGCATGCCAACAGCATTGCCGTAAAAGGGGGCTTTTGCCCTTAAACTGGCTCGAGATCACTGCTGGCTCCCTAAAAGCTTTAGCTGTTACAGGCTGGTCTCAACACGTGTTGGGTCCAGCTGGAGGCACCAAGCTGGAGAGCATGGCCATGCCGGGCTGCAGCATCGCTCATGGGCAGCAGCAGCAGAAGATGACATTGAGAAGCCCCTGAAGATGTGAGTAACTTAACTGTGCCAACGTCTGAGTGGCGGTCTGGGCTTGGCACCCAGGCTGCTGCGACACAGCACAAGGTGACGGGTGAGCCCAGATCGTGCAACAAGAGGGTTGATGCCAACACGAGGGAGGGGAGCGCAGCACGGGAGGGATCGTTGGCAATTGTCCCAAGGGAGTTCAAGAATCTGACTCCAGGGGAATAATAGGAGTTTGAAAATCAGGATTTCAGGGGACGCAGGTCTGCTAGAGCTGCGCCAGGGCAGGAGCGGTGCGGCGAGGGGGCACGCTGCAGGAGGCTCTGCAGACACCGCTCCTCCCCAGCACCTTTAGTAGGACAAGCCGTTGACTTTGAGAAAAGACATACCGAGACCAGGAGAATTATATAAGTGTTTCATCAGCCTGTTTCCCTGACTTCTTGCAGGTTAATTGACTCCATTTGTGTGTCAAGGCCACACAGAGCTTTTTTCTATAAATGACTCCTGCCTCGTCTGATGGCACAATTAAACGTCTGAACTGTTTCTAAAGCCAAGTAAGAGGGAGAACTGAAACTTTTCTAAGCAGTGGATGTTGTGGAAGGATGGAATCCTTCCTGAATGGTTACTCACGAGTTTTTACTGTCGGCTTTCCTCTGGTTCACTTTCTCTGCAGAAAGGGGACAGGGGCTTTGCAAGGGATGCTTTCCTTGGAGCTGTGGGAAGGGCTGAGCCTTGGCTGCTTGGAGACACCAGCTCCACTTGGGAGGAGCATCCCCCACGGGGAGGGGTGGGGATGGGAGTCCCGCACTAGCACTGAAATTCAAGGGTGGCCCATTAACAGGAGACTTCAAGTTGTGTTGCAAGGCTGAAGAGCATCCCTGGGCCAAGGCTGTGGGGTTTTACCCAGGGCCCATTTGCAGAAGTCACAGGAGGAGCTGCTGCAAACCGCTTTATAGATTAAGTGGGATTAAAGGATCTGAGCAAACTATACATGATACTGTATTTACAGCATGTGTCATTTGGAAATATTACAGCACCTAGCCTATCTATCTTCCTCTCCACTCGGGCACATTTGTGCAGGAAAGCCAAGTTCAATAAAAATCTCCATTTAGCTCTTCGGCTGTTGAAGCTTCAATGGGAAACATGGGGGAAAAAAATCTATTTTTCAAGTCTTGCCCCATATTCAGATGGGCCTCTGTGGTCCAAAGCCAGTTTTTATTCAATTTGGACTTGGTACTGGATAAATAGTTCACTTTGATCTATTTATTATGAGAAAAAGGAGACTGGAGAAAGAAACGTTTGGCTAATCCCAGATGAGTTGTGGATCTAACATATCCTCTCCAACGCAAGCAGCTGGTTAACCCTTCCCAGGAGGGGTCATGTCAGTGTGTTGCAGCACGAGGAATAGCCCGTCCCCTCTTGCTTGTGCTCTGAGTTGGTGCTGCAGACGATGGACCAACGTGCCCCTTCCAACCCAGGTCTGGAGAGATGTCTCGAGACATCTCCGACACGGCAACACATCCCAAAAAGCGATCCCTGTGAAGGGTCTGGAAGTCTTCTGGGGTGTCCGCGGGCAGAGGGACCTGCACAGAGGTGGAAAGAGCCGCAGCCTGAAGGCCATGGTCATGGGCTCGGAGGAGCAGGTGCCCAGCAAGCTGGCTCTGACAGGGTCCCGGCTGGGCTTGGCTCAGCTGGAAGATGTTTGCTGCAAATGCCTTTGCCCTTTCATCCTTATTTTGCCTTTTTCAGGGTGGCTCTGCCAGTCCCTTTAGCAGCAGCGTGCTCCACCTCTTCCCGGCTGTTCCCACTGCCCTTGCCCTGGATCTGAAGGTGCAAATCCAGCCTCGAGGCGACGGCACTGCGACACCCACGCCGGCTGCCGCAGCGAGGATCACCGCAGCCAGGCAGGAGGCCGTGGTACGATGCTGCTGCACCGTTTATCTCTTCGCAGCTGCAGCTGGGTTGCACAGAGGTATTTCTGCTTTGCTCCACGGTGCATGTAAATTATTTGCTCGTAAATGTTATCTGCGCCTTCCCAAGGGAGCTGCTGCCTTCCTCCCCTCCGCATCGCGTGCTCGAAGCCTGTGTTTATAATCGATGCGGCTTCTGCTTTAATGCTTTACGCCACCCTAACTCAGCGGATCTCCGTGGCGGTGTTTCTGCGGCGGTTCCCGTATGCCCTGCACACGCCGTGGCAGCCGGCGGAGGGCTTTGCGGCCATGTCCCTGCCGGCAGCCCTGCCGCCCCGCCAGCCCTCCGTTCCTGCCCCCAGGCCTGCAGTGCGGTGGCACCCGGATGCCTGGAAGGGCTCCTGCTGGCCAGCAGCTCCTGGTGATCGCACCGGGGTGTCAAGGGGTGCTGGGTGGTGTTCTGGGGTGCGCGCGTCTGCGCCAAAGCGAAGGTGCTCGCGGGTACTTCGCAAGGCTTCTGGAAAACTCCTCTTGAAGAAAAATACTGTTTGCTTTTCCCTGCAGAAACACAGGCCTGAATCAAAGCCGTCGGCCATCTTGCCCTGCTGGGTGAGCCTGCCCGAGGGCCACGCTCCGCCACGCCGGTAAGGAGACACGGCACATCGCTCGTTAAACCATCGCTGTTCTCAGAGCCGGCGTGCGGCAGCGCCAGGGCGGGGGTAATGCAAAGGTAATTCCGTGTATTTGCTGGGCTGCAGGGTGCTGGCGGCCACCCCTGCCCCGGGACGTCGGGGTGTGCGGGAGGAGCGGGTGCTGGCTCGGCAGCTGCCCTGCTCCGAGCATCCTTTGGGAGCTGGGTGTGCCCGGTCCTGCTCCCCCGGCCCCGTCGTGCCCTACAGCAGGGGTCGGGGCGGGCAGGGGCAGGCAGGGCCCCGGCAGCGCCTGCAGCGGGAAGACGGGGGTGACGCAGGGAGGCAGGAATTCACATATGGCGATGCTACTTGTGCTATTGCATAAATCAAGGGGATTTTGGAGAGGGTAACGAAGGCAACTTGGGGCTCTGGGCTGGGCAGGATGAGGCCTTAGAAGTCTTTTTAATTCCCCACGTTGCACAGTCCAAGGGTGGGGGCTGTGGCCAGATTTGGACCAGCAGGGTTGGGCAGAGGGCGGCCTGTGCTGGGGAGGGAGGTGGGCTGCAGTTCCCCCGCCAGGCTCTCGCCCCTCTGCCAGCTTTGCTCAATTATGGGAAATCCTTTAAGCTTTCGCATTAGTGCTGTATTTAGGTCTGCACTGTATTAGGGCTTGGCATGGGGAGCGGAGTCAGATTTCTCACTTAATAAAGAGTGTTTTAAAAGGCATTTGTCATCGTGGGCCTGGTGCTGTCAGCCAGGACGCTGGGGTGAGTGGGTTGGGTGCTGTGGGAGGTGAGGGTGCTGGGCTGGCTCCACCACCTGCCACGCTCAGCCCCGGACTGCCTGTACCCTGCCGTGCGCTGCCCACGCAGCTCCCGCACCCGCAGCCAGCCCTGCGCTCGCACCCTGAGCTTTGGGGCACTTGCTGCCAGGACAGAGGGATCTGGTCTGCCCCATGCTTGTGCATCCCGGGGCTGCAGCCGGTGACCTCCCAGCCTGCCTGCATCGGCACAGCCACTGGCAGAGCCCAGCCGCCCTCCCACGAGGCTCCGGGGCTGCCGTGCTGGCGGGAGGCCCATCCTGCTGGCAGTAAACGTGTCATCGGATGGCGATCAGGGATAATGAGTCACGAACACCCACCGCCAGCCAGCCAGCGCGGCCGGTCCTGGCGCAGGGCTGCAGCACGCAGGCAGGAGCGGGGAGAGAAGGGCTGCTCCACCCCGAGCTGCCTCGCTCCTCCTCTGCCTCTCCCCACCTCCAGCCTCATCGACCTGCATCTTCCACCAGACACCAAACGATGCAGCATCCCTCCAGCAGTGCTTGCCTGGCGCTGGGGCGACAGCACCGTTCTCCTGGTCCACCGCTGTCGGACAGCTTGGCAAGGTTGGGGCCGGGGGGCTGCCTGCTGAAACGTGTCCCCTGGACTGCAAGTAGCCGAAGCTGGGGCTGGGCCAGCTCAGGGTGCGCTGCCGGGAGCAGGAGGAGCCTCCAGACTGCCCATTTTGGTATGGCTTTTTCCTTTAATCTGGTAATCGTTGAGGCCATGGAGTATCAGGTCCAGATTTTGATCTGCCGGTGGTGGTGTCTGTGGCAAACGTCCCATGCTCTTGCAGAGGGCAAAGTTTAGCCCTTGGCTTGCGCTGGCAGGTGAGGAGCCCTTGAGCACGTTCATTCCCCGCTCTGCCCCCCAAGCGGCACTTTGGCACTTTCCTCCTCGTCTCCTAATTCCAACCCACGCAGTTGTGCGAGGGCCGCAGCCCAGTGAAAGCCAGGCTTTTGCACCAGACGTGGCTTTTGCAAGAAGGACAGGAGACAAGTTGTGGTTGTGGCTCAAGTGATGTCCCCTGGGCAAGCCCAGTGTGAGTGCACATGGCAGCCCTGCGGCCAGGGGCTCGGCTGGGAGCCCCAGCAGCCGCCCCCCCGCTTCCCCTTCCCTCCAGCCCCGCAGGAATGAGCCGGAAAAGCAAAATTTTGTGGGATCTTCACAGATCTGCCGCTGAACCAGCCCCAGGAGCAAGAGCGGCCCCAGCGCATCCTCTCCCAAAACCACCACTGGGGACCCCGGGGAGGGCCCCAACCCCAGGCAGAAATCAGCCTGACGGGGAAAGCTTTTATTTTCTTTCCATCTTTGTCTTCTTCAGGGCTGGGCTTGATTATTCCTTTCAGCAATACGAAATGCTAGGGAGGCTCAGCAGCCAGAGATCAATTTTCTCTGCTCTCAGCGCAGTGTCTCTGTGCACGGAGAAGCGGCTTTTTTCTCCCCCTTCCCATCGTGCTGAGACTTGACGGGTGATGCCAGGGACAGTGGCAGCCACCTTGATGGCAGGAGGGCAGCAGGGGACCCTGCAGAGCTGTGCAGCCCGGCCACACGCCAGCCCTCGCCTGGTGCGGTGCTGATGGAGGGTGTCAAAGCCTTTCACTCGCGGCCATTGAAGAGCAGCCAGATACTGCCAGGAAAGAAACCCCAGCTCAGCTCAGACATCAGCATTGCTTCGGGGCGCAGCACAGGGTGGGGACCCTCAGCTGCTGCCTCTGCTCCTGCTGTGCCATCCCTTCTTGTTCACCACAAAGCACTGGCTAATGGAGGATGATTTTCTTTCTAGGGAACATGCAAAAAATTGTGTCAAGCAGGCGTAATATGCAAAGACCTCATGTTTAAGTGATCAGAACATAGTGGTGGCACAAGGTATGAAGACTAAACACAGAGGGATTCAAAACGCTTCGTGATTATGCAGCCAAGCTAAAAAAAAAAAAAATTAAGAGACTTGCAGAATTTTAAGAGGATGGGGAAGAATTTGGTGTGGGATTAAATACTGGGGAAAAGATTAGAAAAGCAAAAAGCAGGAGATGAGAAAAGCCTGAGGGATGAGGCAGATGGACCAGCTCAAGAAGAGCTGCCAGCCCATGGACAAGGACTAGCCCAGGGATGAGCCTTGGCACTCTCCCCCCAGCATCCCACATCCACATCTCCACACTGGACCTGCCCCCAGGTCTGCCACGGCACGAGGCAGAGGCGAGAGCGTCCTCTCCCCGGCACCGGCACAGCTGGGCTCGCCCTGGGGCTGCTGATGCTGAGATGCCCGTGGCTGTGCATGAATGAGGCAGTGGACCCTTGGCGTGGGCAGCTGTTCCGTTTGTGCAGGGCTCTGTCTGTTTGTCCATCTGTGCAAGGACGGCGAGGTGGCTGGCTGCCTCAGAGGCCAGGAGGGAGTGCCGGCCCCTTCAGAGCCACGCTCGCTTTCACCAGCCGCGGGTTTGATCTTCTCCAGACTGCGCAAATTAGGGAATTCTTTGAAATGCCGAAGTGCCGCTCTGCAAAAACAAACCAGCCAGCAGCCCCTTGCTGCTGAAGGCAGAGATACAGCTGGGGTTTGGATCACCAGCTTTTATCCACAAAATGAACTCGAGCAAGTTCTTAAACTGCAGAACAAAATACTAAAGACCGCGGGCAATTACGGCAGAGACCTCTGGAGTCCTCCCCAGCACGGGGAGCCCCAGCAAGGCTGTTGACGGCCCCTGCTGCTTCTGATCCTGGCTGGCAAACATTAATTCTGTTTTTTTCAAGTTGAGAAATTAACTGCTTTGCAACCCCATCCAATTTGAATACTCTAATTAAGCAGTTTCGGTGCTTTTCTCCTCCAAGGACCTTACCTGGCTGAGCACTTTAACCCCTCAGCTCCTGCGCCGGGCTCCTGGAGCAGCCGGCCTCTGAGGTCTGCTGGTTCAGCTCCCTTGGATGACGATGACGGATGCCACACGTTATCCAGGCTGTGGTTTTCTGGGGTGTTGCAAAGACCCTCAGTGGTGCCTGGATTGCCTCCAAGCAGCCAGGTGTCGTTTCCAGGGGAGCTGACAGGCTCTGGCATGGAGGACATGCAGCTTTGCACCATTGGCCTCCCTTGCCAGGAAGGCTCATAAAGTGTCTCGTAATGAGCTCGCCGTGTTCTCGCTTCGCAGACAGTTTTGTTGGCTTTTTGCAAATGCAGCCTGGGGAGAAGCTCTGCCTGGCTGGCCATTGCTCGCAGCTCTGCCCATGCACTTGTCTGGAAAGCCTTTTCCTCCATCCTCAGGTTGATCTCCTCCAGAAGCATCTCAGCCCATGACCTGCCTCCACCCTCATCAGAGCCACGTGCAGCGCGCCATTTGGGGATGCGTGCCTGGCACATGGGCCCTCCGGTGAGTTTGCTGTGTATGTGTGTCCTCAGCTGTGGCTGGGGAAAAACGGTGGGTGGGAAAGCGAGTGCCGTCAGTGGGCGAGCGAGGCCATGCCACACGGATGTGCCACCCCGCAGCAGTTGGTGACAGTAGCATTGCCCACCTGGGAAACGTAGCTCCCACGTGCCATGCGTGCTGCTAAGATCTGGTTTTCATGTGTGTGCGCATCCCATCCTGACCAGGAGGGATGCTCCAGGTTGCCCCAGGAAAGAGGCACCAGTATTTCAGCAGAAACGTCCCCGTGTCACCAAACCGAGGCAGTTAGGTCCTGCCAGCAAGGTGAGGCGCTCAGCCGTCTTGGTGACACCGCCTGTCCCGGGGCTGGAGATGAGACCGCATGGCCGTTTTAATGGTCTCAGATCATCCCGCGCTGGGTGGGAGCACAACCTGGCAGCTCCCGCCCGGGGATTCAGCACGCTTTAATGAGCTCAGCGCTGGAGTCTGCACGGAGGAATTAACGATTCGGGATAGTACTTGTCACTTTGCTATGAGGAAATTGTCAAGTGAAAAGTAATTTATTAAAAAGAAGAAAGAAATATTTTTGCTTATTAAGATCAACATCTTATTAAAGTATTTTCTCAATACCCCATTTGGGCTGAATTTTACGTTATCTCTCTCTCTCTTTCTGTGCAATGGGAATAAAGCAGAGAGTCTCACTCTAATTAATTGTTGGCTGCTTAATTTTGCTAGCACATTTCATGCACAAGTTTGCACGTTTCTGTAGCATTTGAATTGCAAATACTGCAGGAATATAATAAAAAAAGGAAAACCCATGAAATTTTAAAAGTAAATGGGAACTCTTCTGTTAGACGTCAGTTTAAAATTGCTTTATTTTCACAAATCTTAAAAAAAATTTCTTGATGGTGTATTTACCTTCCCACCTCCTTTCTTTTCACGTGGGGTTTAAGGCACCTAGTTTGGTTTATGTGTTCACTGTTGCCTTCTGGCTTTGGAGCCTTAAGGAGCTGTATTTTCAGTTTTACTCTACTACAGTGTTGGCTAGAAACTTTAAAATTATATGTGTATATATTTCTAGGGAGGGGCTGTCACACATGGTGGTGATTTGACAAGGTAAAGCTTGAGGACAGCCCCGTCCCCTCAGCTTTGCAGAAATTCGTGGAAGCTGGTACCCAAGGAGAGCATGCCGTGCTGGCATCATGTTGTGCGCGTGGAGGACGGGCCACTTTTTGGGAGCCATGGAGCTGCGGCTCAGCACGAGTCCAACACAGATACGGTGAGTGATACCTGGAGGCGCTTCCCAGGCACTGTGGTACGGATTGTATTCGCTCGGACCATGAAGGGCAATGAGGAGCTAGCTCCATGTCTGGAGAAAATAGGAAGAGGAGTGACCGTGAAACCAGCTTGCTTGCTGCACCACCAGCGTCCTCGCACAGAGCGGTGACTTGTCACCACCCGGAGACCCGCTTGCTGGTCCCGGCACAGGATGCTGATCTTGCAGGCAGGAGATGCAGCATCGGAGGGCACAACCAGGAGAGAGGACTGGTGCGGAGGTGAGGGGCTGCAGGCTGTGAGCGTGGCAGGGTGTAGCAACAGCATCTTCCCCTGCGGTGCTGCTCGTCAGCAACAACCAGCTCCTGGGCCAAGCTTTTCTAAATAGTTGGTGAGCTGGTACCATGCCTGGGGACCAAAGAGAGATGCTTCTCCTCCAAGAAATCCCAATAACGTCCTTGTTGTATCAATTATAATTCAGTGCAGCCCCACTTCTGCCCCAGAATCAGTAATTGCTTTGGAAAATGTCCTTTACCTTTTTTTAAGTGCCAGCATGCCTTTTGTTGCTACTAAAGTAATGGCTAAAAGCTGACGGATGGCAGAAAATAAGAAATTTCTGAGAAAGGTCCTCAGAATTTGCCTCTGAGTCATCTCTATGTTGCCAGGAAAAGCTGGCAAAGAAGAAAAGTATCTCTGCAGGTCGTACTGCCTGAAACAGCCCCAGAATTAGGAGTCTGGGCCAGGTGAATGCATCCAACCCCTAAGACATATGTCACTGTAATCTGACGGAGCTGAAATCGAAAGCTGTCATTACGGTTATGCGACTGGTGCAGCAGGAACTCCTTGAAAGAGCTGCATGTGAGAGCAGCCCCCAGTGCTCCAGCGGCTGTATGAGCCCCCCGAGGAGCCGGTCCCTACCCTGCAGCTTACATGCTGAACACCATAAGGCACAATAAATGGATTAGCAAAACCGCTGGAAGAGAAGAAATGACACTAGGTCTTAAGCTGGTTTCACATGTATTTATGCAAATGATGTGCCCAGCTAGACGGTAACTTAGGTGAAATCCAGGCTATCCCTGTTGCGTATCTACCCAGCCACCTTCACTCAGCAGTCTGCTGCAGGCTTCCTGGCAGAGAAGAGCCTGGTTTGTAGCTCGGGCAGACACAGGAGTGAGCTGGTCGATCATTACAGTGTGGACAGCCTGCAAGAGGCAGCGGCAGCAGCCGGGTGCCCATGACGTGGCTGGGGTGGGGAGGTGGTGCAGTCCCATGCTGGCATCCGTAGGAGATGCTCCAGACTCCTCACTCCCTCCAGAGCTTGGGGATGCTCCTCTGCCACCTCTGGGGGCTGGCTCTGCAGGACAGGGCGCTGCCTGCCCTCCCTCCTGCCTCTCTGCCGCACACAGCACTGGGCAGGATCCATCTCTCACATTGGTGAGATGGGGATTGCAATTATTCCTGGCCGCTGCTCGTGCCATCTGTCCATGCCCTGAACATCCCTGCAGGATCTGTGTCTTAGCAGGTTAATTTAATAAGAGCCTGCTTGATTGTTGCTGGCTGTGGGCATGGCAAAGGGCAGCTGAGTCCATCAACAGCACAGAGCTGCTCTGGCAGCAATCAAATCCTGCCCAGATGCTCTTTCAGGAGGTTTGTTTTGCTGAAAGAGGGCAAACCTTCCTGGGGCAGTGCTTGGCAGGAGCTGGGGACAAAGTGGCAGCAGAGATTAAATCGGGCCTTTGACTCGGGATGTGCTGCACCTCACCGGTACGGAGGTGGTGATAGCGAGGGAGCAGCAGAGCGGCAGTATCGGCAGGAGGTGCCCTGCGTGGCTGGCTCAGGGCTTGGCCATTTATGGCAGAAGCAGCTATTCCCATCCAGAGTTTCAAAACCTTTTACATCACCAGCTATTTTTGTGGCTCCAAGTACATGGTAGCATACAAGGCGGTGAAATAGCTGCGCAAACTGTTTAATGAAGGGAACGACTCGCCTTAATGATAATGAAGAGTCGGGTGCAATTTGAGATCAGCCTTTTTTTTTTTTCCAGCTGTAGACATGTAAGGCCAGGTATAAAGTGCTGTGAGTTGGGAAATAGATCTCTGGGAATCCAAACCAATACAAATTATACACCAAGGACCCAGAGGAAAAAAATCCAGGTTCCCAATCCTGCACCCACTCCCTTGGGCTCTCCTCTCAGCCCAGGAGTGAGGCATTGCTAGTTAAGTCAAATTGCACCAAAATGTATGTGGTTTTTCTTCCGCTTGCCCCATCGCTGTGCTCTTTGCCCTGATTTCTCTCCCTTAGTCATTCCTCCACCCATCACAAACATAATGGACTAGCAGTGCCACAAAGACATGCACATAATGAACCTAAGTGACCGTGTAATCTCATTATTGTCACCCTCATCCTCCCTTGCCCCTTTTCTCCCTGCCCCCCATTTGTCACTGTCGCTGATTGTGTCATGGTTAAAATTAGATGGGAAGCTCCTCTGCCAGCGACTGCATCTTTCCTTTATCCTCAGCACCTTGAGTGCATTAGGTACTTTCGCAACTACTCATGATTTATAATAGGGTTGAAGTAGGAGGCAGCCCGTTTTAATGCTCGCCTTTTTACATTTTCAAGCTGATTCACCAGCCACATGAAATGTGCCATCCAGGCACATCTACCTCATGCCAGCAATTCACTTGATAAAACAATTTTGGAGGCGATGGCAAAGGAAGAAGAGGGGTTAATAGTTACACGTAATAAAGAAGAGTGACTCAAATTTGGTGTAACTTATGTAAGATTTGTTCTGGTGGCTAAAAGTCCTCACTTAGCTTTCCCCATAATGGACATACTCTCTTTATGGAAAGAAAGTTAATAAAATAATGCTATTTGTGAAAACAGCCACAAGCAGAGCCACCTCTACAGTACCTTACCTGTGCCTTTGGAAGACACTTTAGCCTTGACCAGGCACCTCTCTAGGGCCCGCTGGACGTGCGAGACGGACACAACACGGATAGACAGTGGTGTCTGCCTCAGACTTGCAATCAAACAGGTGACGCACAGAGGAAAGGGACAAATCCTGCGTCTCACACGTGTCTGCTGAAATTCTGCAGGCCGTGAGAAGCAGCAGCCAGGTACCCAGAAACAAATGTGGTTATATTAGAGGGCAGCTTCTCCCACGGGTGGGAATGCGTCGTGCAAATGATTGAGTCGGGTCCGAAGCGACTGAGGGATTTTATTTTAGAAAGACCACAGCCGTTTATTCTTTTTAGTTACTTCCTCCTAACAACGGGAAAATTTATTGATGGGGGAAACGCCAGGGCCAATTCCAAAAGCGCCCGGGGATGCAGCTGGGTGGGCTGCGACGCCGAGCGCGGCAGCCGCCGCTCCACCGGAGCCCGTCCCGGCAGCTCGGCGGCTCCTGCTGCCGCCCGGTCCCCTGCTGACACCTGCTGCCGGGCGGCAGGAGCGGCGGGGCGCCCGCCGTACCGAGCACCCCGGAGCCGCCACACACGAGTTCACTGTTTAGAGGAGTCAGTGCCGGTTCTGGGAGGCTCTTCATGCAAAGGGCTCCGAGGGGAAGAAAACAGGACGAAAAGGCAATACCTCTGAGAAAGTGCATGGCAGCCAAGCTGCGGGATCTGCTGTCTGTTGCTGCAGCCGGGAAGGTCTGAGGATACGGGACAAAGCTTTTAAGTAGAGATGACACCTTTTATAAGCCCACTGTATCTATAGCACGCTTTCAGGCATGTAGAATCACGATGCCGGTGTGCTCTCCCCCTCCACCCCCGCCAGTCACCGTCTGTGCCACAGGCCGCCCCCTCCGGGGCCGCAGCCTGCCTTGCACCCCCAGCGCTCCGCTTCCCGGCAGGGCGCTCACGGGCGAGCTTTGCTCAAGTTAACGGCTGAGCAAGACTCGTGTGTGGCCGCACAGCTCGGGGACAGCCTGCCCGTGGGCCACCTTCCCCTGCCCGGCCCGGGCAGCGCTCCGCCGCCGCGCCCCGAGGCTGCCGGCGGCCGCCATATTAGGGTGGAGCCCCCTCGGAGGGCAGGGAGGGAGGGCGCCTCGGTGCCACACGCAAACCCGTCCCACCGGCACAGGAGGCGGCGGGGCTGCCTCGGTGCCACACGCAAACTCGTCCCACCGGCACAGGAGGCGGCGGGGCTGCCTCGGTGCCACACGCAAACCCGTCCCCCGCGGCGGATGTCGCCGCGTTAAGCGTCCGGGCCCTCTTTGCGCGGGCGGTGACGCAGCACGCCGCGGGGCGTGCCCAGCCTGCGCTGCCGGAGCTCTGCGCCGGAAGTGACCGGAGAAAGCGGCGGGGAGGGGCGCGCCTCCGGGTGCCGCAGCATAACCCTTCCGGGCGGGGGCGGCCGCTGCCGGGCGGTTCCCGCGGCTGAGGCGCGGCGGGATGGAGTGAGGNAGCGGCGAGCGGCTGCGGGGCCCGATGCGGGAGTACAAGGTGGTGGTGCTGGGCAGTGGGGGGGTGGGGAAGTCCGCCCTGACGGTGCAGTTCGTCACCGGGACCTTCATCGAGAAGTACGACCCCACCATCGAGGACTTCTACCGCAAGGAGATCGAGGTGGACTCGTCCCCCTCGGTGCTGGAGATCCTCGACACGGCGGGTACCGAGCAGTTTGCTTCCATGCGCGATCTCTACATCAAAAACGGCCAGGGCTTCATCCTCGTCTACAGCCTGGTCAACCAGCAGTCCTTCCAGGTAACCTCGCCCGGGCCCTGGGCGGGGGCGGCAGCTCGGTGGGGCGGGGAGGTGGCTGGCCCCGGCGTCCCCTCTTGGGCCGCAGCCGTTCCTGCCCTGGGGAAGGCGCTGAGCCGAGGAGGAAGTTTTAGGGTTAGCGTGTGTGCGTATGGGCTCTTTATCTCCGAAGGGGCAGAAGTGAACGCCCCACTTGAAAGTGCATTTGCCAGCTCTGCTTCCCGATGGAAAACTGCTTGCCTTGCAGGTACTTATCAGGTTGTTAAATCCCACGCAGTGTTGGAGAACAATGACCCGCGCCCACTTCCCCAACAGAAATCTTTTGGCAATCCCCTTTTATGAAGAAATCACTCGATATTAAAAACGAGACTTCCCTCCCACCCTCCTTCTTAAAAGGCCTGTTTCTTCAGTTGGTCTTGACGAGTGTCTTGTTCTACCGTTGTGACTTGTTAAGTAAGCTGCTATTTTTCGCCCCCTCCCAAATATATTCCTGTCCAGCATAAGCTCGATGCTTTCACAGCGTAGGTGGTGTACTGGAGAGGAGAAGCAAGCCATATGCGATAATTTCTGGGTCTGGATTTCATTTCTACTATTAAAACTCTCCAAAAAATGGAAATATCTCAGCCAGTAACTGGTCTAAGCTGCCTCTAGGAATGAGGCTTCCTTTGTGGGGAATAAGTGGATTTAGCAGCACTGCATGCAGCGCAGGGGTTTGCAGCTACTGCCTTGGCTTCAGTTGCTGAGTTGGGTGTATTCCAGCTGCTTGGCAAAGCCTTGCACACCCCCACTGAAGCAGAATGTTTGCTTCTGCTGAAGGCTAAACTTTATCTTAGCAGAGGCCTCGAAATAGCCTGAGTACAAGCTGAAGACATACTTTCTTTGGAAAACAACAGCAATGACATTGGGATGCTTCTCCACTTGTTTTTGTTTATTTTGGGGACCAGCGAGTCCCCATTATTCGAGGAATGGACATACAGTTAGTAATCCACCCTGTTAATATTTAATTATTCTTGTCTGCCTGTAGCATGTTTACTCTGAAGCCTGTAGGTGTAAACCACTCTCTGCAGTTCTTTTACACAGTGGTAACTTGCTTTGTCTGGGAACTATGCAAGAATTTGTAGAACTTAGTAGTACTGATAGTAACTTAAAATACTCAGTGGGCAGAGGAGGCTGACTCAGACTTTCAAGTGTAAACTCCCGATGTTAGCTCAGACTTGAATAAATGCATCTCTAGGTAATAAAATCTCTTTACAGCATCTAATTTGGTTACTTACATGTGATTAAATGTGTTCACAATGAATTATTCTAAGCATTCCAGAAGTGAGAAAACTTTATTTAAATTACTAGCTTTCTCAAGCTGTAAACTAAACACAAGCTTCCTAAATGATTGTGTAATGGCACGCTACTGCTAATGTTACAGATCGTTAGACTTGAGACAACTTTTGCAGAAAACTGAAATCAACTTTCAAAGCGGCTATACTATGTCTTCCTCTAGCTGAACTGAAAGTCTCTCTTAGAGTACAGTAGTCGCTTTCTGTTTGTATATATATAAAATGTGTATGCATTTATATAAAAAAAAACCCAAAACTTTTATTGAAGATGGGGAGTAAACTTTCTCAGAGTTCTAGATCCACATGAATATGAATTTAAGAAGTCGTCTGATGTATTTTGAATGTTTGGTTGCATGTGAGAATTATTAAAATGTGCTTCTGTAGTGGTTATATAGCAATTTCGTGTGATTACTTACACGTACTAACCAGTTGGATTGTTTGATCAGGACATCAAGCCGATGAGGGACCAGATTGTCCGGGTGAAGAGATACGAGAAAGTTCCTCTGATCCTAGTGGGGAATAAAGTGGATCTGGAGTCGGAGAGGGAGGTCTTGTCTGCAGAAGGCAGAGCCCTGGCTCAGGAGTGGGACTGTCCCTTCATGGAGACATCAGCCAAGAGCAAAACAATGGTGGATGAACTGTTTGCTGAGATCGTCAGGCAAATGAACTATGCCTCCCTGCCTGAAAAACAAGATCAGTGTTGTACAACTTGCATCGTCCAGTGAGAGAAATTAAGAAAAACCTCAATCATGGCCATACAGAGCAGGTTGGTGGAACAGTCGTAACTAATTGAGGTGCATAAGCATGCTGTTTAAGTAAGCAGATAAAGCGTGACAGGGAGTCTGAAATTAAGTAGTCTGACCTGGGGGTAGCCTTCCTCCAAAGCAGATGGAAGCTTGTGCATTCGGTTGCACATGATTACTTGAGTCAAATCGACTTCTTGTGTTACTTCAGTAGGGTTAGTCAGGGAACATTGCATTTACTTGCAGTAATTTTACAATGAGACAAAGCGTATGATCTCATCTGCACCTATTTTTGACTGTCAGTGCTGTATTTGACATTATGTTATCCTTAATAATGTTTTGTGATGTTGCAGTGGGTTTCGTTATTGGTTGTAGTTGGTATCTGAATTATTTTCAAGTAATGGGAATTACCTTGGAGTTCAATGGGATTATTGTGACCAAGTTTCCCAGTAGTTTTGCTGAGAAGACTTTGAGCTTGTTTAAAAAAAATAAATAAATTCTATGGTACAGAAACTGAATGTACTTAGGGTACGTTCCTGTCTTATCAGTGGAATAAGTTTAAAGGAGAACCATCCTGAGTTGTGAGGAGTGGCTTGAAGCCCACATGTACTGGTCAAGGACATGTGCAAAGTGCTCTTCATCTAAAATCTCCAGAGCAGAGAACACGCTATAAAATGGCTTCCCAATGCACGACTCTTTCCTTTCCCAGTGACTCATAAGAGGTGTGGCAAGAGCGCAGTGTCCAGAGGGGCCTCTATAAAGCTTCCCCTGTCTCGGATATTGCTTTGATTTTTATTTTTTTCCACAAGGATAGCTGTTCTTGGCCCTTCACAGACGGAGTGGGTTTTTTTGGTACCTTTTTCACCTGACTGCGTAAAGGGATCTGCTCCTCCCCTGCACACAGCAGCGCTGTCATTCCTGTTCAGGGTGGTTCTGGACTCCCCCCGCTCTTGTTTTTCCTTGTAGCCCTTGCAGGTCTGGTTTCACCATCAGCTTGAATCCATGTTACTGAAAAGGGCTCTTCTACATCATTGGTACGCTCTGCGTGCAGCCAGCTGGTCCATCAGACCTTCAGTTGTCTGTTGGACCTGTCTTGGCAAACAACTCGATGTGATCTCTGAGGGCAAGTGCAGGGATGAGGGAGGACATGAAAATTCAGGGGAAAGAACTGCCTCTCTTGACAGCTGCACTGATTGAGGCTTAGGCTCTGACTGCCATGTTAGTAACTCTTGCTTGAGTCAAAGGAGCTCTTTGTGTCTGAGTGACAAGAAGGAAAATAGGTTATTACTGGAAGCTTTGGACCATGTATCCTCTTTAATCTTGAGTGCAAGGTCAGAGAGTGAAGTCTCAAAGCTTGTCTTTGAGATTGTTATCAAGTGCTTTGTGAATGTAAAATTTTAGATACTCATGACTCTAGCACCATCATACTAAAGATAATACACGACGTTTTTATCTCCAATTCTGTGAAATAAGAAAAGGCTTCTGTCACCATGTAAGAGGTGTGTGTAAGTTCAAGATTTTCTTGCTGAAAGGTGAGCAAGCTGCTTGTGTTGGAGCAGAGAAAAATACAAATAAAGTCTTCCCTTGTACACTAATCCCTAACACATGCAGAGCCTTATAGGAAGGAGTAAATCAAAGGAATTGCTGCTTTTTTAACAGTGCTGCAGATTTAATATCTTGAATCACATATAGTAATGTAATGTTTCAGCTATTTCTAAGGCAGCTTTGCAAATAAGAGTAAGTGGACTTGAAGCATCATGCCAAAGGTTATGGCGATTCCCTGGGTTACTAGCGGTTCATCTTGTGCAGGGTGTTGTCTTCAACTCTGACAAAATCAAGCCCTTTATCCATGAAATTTTTGCTTCCAGAATTGGTTACTTCTAAGGGAGGCCTCTTTGTGATCTGGATACTTCTGGATTTAGCTTTAAATATCAAGTCTAACTTTAAAGGTGAACTTGAGGTGGGGGGCAGGACCTAGGTTATTCCTTTGAATCATAACTTATGCCTAGATTTGATGCGTTTCCTAGGCATGCTGTTGCTTCAGAAGAAGCATCTGTATTCTTATGTCTTTGCAATCTCTTGAGATAGAGGATCCTAAGCTTTTGTAATATTGATTTCCTCTCCTTCGTTCTGCCTAGCTCATAGTGTCACATCAAGCCTCTAGCAGCAAAATAACTTCCTTGCTTCTAGGAGATCCTCCTTCTGCCCAATGTAGTCTCGTCACTGGTGCCAAACAAGTAAGTCTTTCCTTCCTAAGCAGCTTCCTGTTCAGTCCAGATCTCACCATGCCTGGAACCTCTTTTCTTATTACTCATCCTGGCTCTTCACAGGCTTCATGCTCCGTATCTTTCATTTCAGTCTCACACTTTTGGGATATTTTCTTCTTCCTGGCTCCCACTCTATCCTTGTTCTTTGATTGAGTAGGTGTAGGATCTCATTAATTTTATGATAAGCCTTTGCTGCCTGATAATTTCTGTCTGATGTGCTCTAGCGTAGGAGAGCTGCTGATGGTGTCTTGTGACAGCTATAATCAGCTTTGTAATTCTTCTCCTTATCTGTGATCCAGGGAACAATTGCTGCTTCTCAAACACCTGCTTTAGGAGTGACCCTCATAGGTAAAGTGAAACTGAGGAAGTGGAACCAGCTGTCTGAAAATCTGTGTGTAGGAAGTGGTCTTGAGCTGTAGCTCTGTCCTAGCATAATCTTCTTCATCTCTGAGTTCTGTGACCTGTCTGTGTCCAGGAGAAGTCTTAGGTCTGGACCAGTTAGTTCAGAATGAAGTACATAGTAACAGTTTGTGTCTCTGCAGTTCTGATGGAGAAACAAAATGGGAGGGGTGGGGGGTGGATTATATGCTGCACCTGGTTTTATCTAAGGCTGTTTCAGTGTCAGTTTTAACTGGCAGATACCACTTACCTCTTTTTGGTACTGATACCTCAACCTGTCTGTCAAGTATGATGTTGTGTATGTTCTTTCACGACATTTTTGAGTAGCACTTGCTTAAATTACTGTTCCAGTCAGCCGCCTTGGGTGAAATGAAGGATGAAACATAACTGCATAATCAGGATACCCCATAGCTCCTTTTAAAAATGTGCGTTGTTCTTGCATCCTGTTTTGCTCCCTTCCCTTTCCTGCTTCTGCAGTGGTCTTCTGTCATTTCATTATTGCATTCAGAGATGTGAGATTTCCAGTAGCTGCTCTCTGTTCCTTGCTCTAGTATTTCTCTTGAATTTTCAGTACGACAGTGTTTCGTATTGTAAATATTCTTTAAAATACGGCACCTGTTCCAGTGCTGGTGCATTAAAGGTTTTCTGTAGAGGTACTAATTGGATTGGGAACACCTTAATATTGGGGTGAAAGACTGATGCTGATTAGTGATTTCTGTCCCCTCCATTCACGAGTAACTGATACTAGCAAGTGCTGAAGGAAGAGTACACTGCTCTAGGGATAAAAACTGAAAGTATACTGTCTTCTGGTCTGTGTGGCTTTGCAACACGGACAAATTTATCCTACTAGATTGTCTAACATCCCCCTCTCTCCTGCCTGCTTGCATAATAGACTAGAGTGTGCTATAGAAATTTCATGGGCAAGTGAAGCCAGAGAAGGTGCTATATGGGGCTAATTGTAGTGACTAAGCACAAGTTAAATGGAAAGATGACCAATCTGAATTGGGAGGTCCCTAACCTGCAAATACAAGGATGCTGAAAGAGCATGTGGAAGAAAATACCATTACTCGCTTTCTCTGTTCTTACTATCTCCAGCAATTCTTTGCTGCCCACAGCACTGGATGCTGGATTTAGGTGGTTTTGGGATGGATCTAGCTTTGGTAGGATGAGGAGCTGCACTGGAAATGGTTTGCCCCTTCTGTGCTCTAAGCAAAGATAAAACACCTACTAAGCAGGTCTAATCCATCCCCATTAAAAGCTAAATGTTTGTTTGCTGTTTTGACAGAACAGGGACCCTCCCCATCTAAAACTCATGGACCAGCAACAGTGTGGACACACACACATGTGCTCACCATACTGGGTGAGAATTACTGTTAGCTGGAAAACATACAAACAAGCAAAACCTGGCTGTTTGCTCCTGTCAGTACAGGAGTACTGCTCTGGAATGTTGGGGGTGACCAGTTGTTAGGTGAGAAGGGGAACCCTGACTATGTCAGAGCGCTCTGTTGTGACAAACTGTTAATTGAGAGCAAATCAACAGCTGAAAAAAAACGGTGCAGTAGGAAACACAAGGTCCTGACTCCTATGATGAAATGACTTCAAGAATAGAGAAGTCTCATCAAAATTCCTGAAGAGCCGAGCATCAAGCTTCAATGAAGTGCATGCATGTGCATATGAAGGACAGGTTTCTACAGACTTTGAGCTTTGACTGAGGCTTTTAGGATATCTCTGCAGATGAATCTTGTGAAGTGCAAGCAAGTTATCAGAAATACAAAGATGTATTGGTCACACTACTCACATTTGTGTGCTTGAGAACAGTGGCATACAGTTCTGTCCCTGCTGAGGCTGTGTCTGATGAATGCTAAAGGGGTTTTTTTTAGTAGTAATTTAGAGGATCTGAATGCTGAGAACTCAGATGTCAAAACTGAATTAGTTGGCTCATCTACCTGTTCCAGAACTTGTGCAAAATGCCATTGCTCTCTGTTACTGGGTGCTGTAGTGCCTCCTCACCACCAATGCAAAGCCTCGTGTATGTATCTCTGTACAGGAGAACTTAAATTTCCTAGCTGTTTCAGATCTTTAGAAGCAATTTAGTATCCCACAGGGGAAGCTGTAACAAAGTTCATAGCAATAGGTTGTTACCTGCTTGCCTCTTGTATTACCAGAAACAGAGGAGAACTTCGAGAATGCTGCTGTGTAAAGCAGTGCCTTGGAGCTCAGTATAGAAAACTAGCTGTTCGCACTGTGGGAGAAGCTGAGTTCACTTTGAATGTGTATTGAATATGGCTTTCATTAGTTATTTTGTTTAAATTGCAGATAAAACTCAGAGGAAACTTGCACAGATGCTGCTTTGGAGAACTTTCAGCCCAGGTTGCAGAGCTGAGCCTTGGTAAACCTGTCTCTATTACAGCACATTGCCATACATCTAAGTGCATAAGGTTGGTGGCCTCCAGGATCCACACACCTTAATCAGAATGCTTAGCATGTTTACCATAAGTTTAAAAATCTGTTCTTTATCTATCAGTCCTTTTATAGCTTTCTAAGTTCATATAATGGCTAATATGCAAGAGTTCATTTTTAATATTTTAATTGATTTCTTTAATCAATTTCTGAACTTGTATTTATTAAATACTTAAACTCAGTATTACCTACTCAATGCCTTTTAAAAGAAGAGAGTTTTAATGGAGAATAAATTGAGCCTTAAACAAATGGTTACTTCTGTATATTACCTCGCATCAGTGCTTATTTCTATTTGCAAGGTTTTCTCCTACAATGTAGTTGGTCATTCTTTGAGACTCTTTGTTTACGTGTGACAGTGTCCTGAACAGATACTGAAGGCACCTCTGTTGTATGGATGTAGTATCCCTTTTCTTGGCAAATGCAGCTGTGATATTGTCTTTGTAACTGGTCCCATTTGACAATAGGGATTACTTGGAACGGGATGTAAAGTCTCCAGCTGATGTTTCTTTTCTTGCAATCATGGGTTTCTTAAACTCATTTAATCAAAAATGACAATTGTAGCATTGAAAAATGGCAGCACACTTTTCCTTCTACTGAGTTTCTACACTTGCTTGTTTACAAATAGCTTCTTTATGCCTTTGAAAAGGGATAATGTATCCTTCAAAATGGGCTGTATGCCTAGTCAGTCAGCTCAGCTTTGCCTGGCACGTTAAGAGACATCTAGTAGACCTCTGCACATGTAAATCTAATGCAAATAAGATCACTTTACATTTTATAGTTCCTAATATTTGTCTTTCTGAATAATATTTTAAAGCAATATTTGTTAAAGTTTTTCTTGCACTGTCACAAATTGCTTTTTTAGTTTGTTTTTTTCCCAATAAACAAGTTTAATATTAGAGACAAGTTGGTGTAACAAGGAGAAAAGCACCAGGTTTCAGTGATACTAACTGCAAGCGTGCTTTAAACAGCCATTGCCTTCCTTATTGTTTACCTGATCAACATTTTCTCTGAATACTTGAAAATTTTAACAATAACACAGGTATAAAGAGCAGAATGAAAATGTACAAAGAACAGATGAAATCTTTTTGTTCGGTTTTATTAACATGTTGCATACATGAGAGCTTTTTCTAGCAGTGGTTTAAAGTGTGTCATTTTTTTTGCAGAAATTTAATAACTGCAGCTCACCTACTGCACCAAAGTTCTAGGTTTTTAGGAGCCCAGCTTTAGTCATTTGAACATGCTTCTAGAAATGTACATTCTTTCCCTGTAATAGCTAAATAACTTTGAGAAAAGCTCCAGTAAAAGCAGTGATGGATATATGAGGTTAAGCAGTTTAAAACTCGCCAATTGTATTGTGGATGATGGCATTTAAAACAATAAAAGATCACCGGTACAGTATCTCAACATTAATGTGTTTTATTGGTAATAATGCAGGCTGACTTTACAGTGTTAGCAGAAATAAAGGTTCTGAGTCTACATTCAGTGTTGAATTTGAATCCTTAAAAGAAGAGGACACCAGGTTTTCTGCTTGGNTGTTTTTTTTTTTTTTTTTTTTCCTTTGGAGTTACTTGAAATTTTTTTTCCCCTGTTTGTACAAACTTTATAAACAGGCTGAGGCTAATACTTAGGTTTGCACTTTGATATCAGAATTAAACCAAACCTTGTATTCAAAGTTTTTTTTTTTTTTTAAAGTGGTGGTCATTGATCTTTTTTGTAGGTTGTAAGGAGGTAATAGGAAATAAAAGTAATTCATAAAGATCTTAGTTTTCCTTTGTCTAAGGGGGAAAAAGTTGGTTAATATTAATCAGTGGTTCATTCCTATGGGTAGTTATCAAATCAGTGTTCATTTTCATTGACCTCAGCGCAAAAAAAAAAAAAAAAAAAAAAAAAAGGAAAAAAAAAAAAAACCTTACAAAAACTTGAACTAGTGTAGTGACAGGATTGGGAAAACGAGAGATGGTTTCTTCAGCACACTTTGGGGGGAAAAAGGGACCAAAAGTTATTTTAGGCTTCCTCAATAGATTGCATGTGAAGTTGCTTATTAGAGTAAGAGGCTAATAATAAATGCAATATGTATTGTCTTTACTATGGCATCTGTTTAGGAGTTGTTCAAATCACTGCAGTAGGGCTCTACAAATAAAAATGTAACCTAACATCATGTATCTAATGTACTGTATCTTTATCAGTGATAGGTGAAATCTGGAATAACAAGTGCAAAAATGGAACAATTACGTATAATGCTTTGTAAAAAGTTTTTTCCAGTAGAATTCATTCTTGTCATTTTGTAAGACAACCCTACAGTCCACCTGTTTGTAACTTTTTTAATAAAATAGATACCTGTATTACCAAACTGGGGTGACTAGTCTGTGTTCAATTTCTTCTTCTAAAGTGGGCTGAACTGACAAGCTCCCTTTTTTGTTTTTTTTTTTTGTTTTTTTGGTTTTTTTAGGTACTGGTTATT
The DNA here is from genome assembly GCA_013401315.1 of Balaeniceps rex. Taxonomy (NCBI): domain Eukaryota; kingdom Metazoa; phylum Chordata; class Aves; order Pelecaniformes; family Balaenicipitidae; genus Balaeniceps; species Balaeniceps rex. The sequence continues at coordinate 32,655 of VYZW01030301.1, read as the reverse complement.
CTAAACATAGTAACCGCATCTGAATTGTTCTGAATGACTCCTTCCAGCTCAGGGAACAGGGTGTACAACTGTGCCCAGAGCAGGTGTAAAGCTCACAGTCTTGGGTGCTCTGAGTAGAGAGGAGGGGGAGCAAGGGCTGTGCATTATCTTCCTGTGCAGAGTAAGCACTCTTGGAGCTCTGCCTCAGGAGAAGCAGAAGATTTTTCTAGAAAACCTTCCAGCTGAGAGTGCCCAAAGCAACTTGATAAAAATTACCTCAAATGCTCAGTAAAAGCCTTGAGTTTGCTAAGTAGATGATTGTCACCTGGGCCCTGTAACAAGAAGTGCATCTCCCTCGGAACTTACAGTCTTGGTACTGACCTTTAATATTGCATTTGTAATGCATTAATCTAAAATGGGATTTAAACTTTAGAAGAACTTGCTACCTTAGTACCTTCAGTCCTCAGTGATGTGTCAACAGGCAAAACTGCCAAGCATGCTTACCACCCCTCCTCCACCTAAAACAGCCTTAGCCTTATCTTGAAGGTAGGTTTCTATGCTGTTTCTTCTTCCTGCTCACGCTTCCTTCGCTAAGACAGAGGACTAGTTACCATTGTGAGAGAAAAATGACAGAGAAGGGCAGACTGCCCTTGTAGGTGATCTTGGACAAAATGTATGCTTCCCTTAACCTCCTCGCCAGCAGGCCGGGGGTGAGGCATGCCCTGTTCTGGCTAGCGTCAGCCAGGGCGGTAGCTGACGCATGAGGACTGGTCTGCTTTGAGATGTAACAAGTGGGTTGATCTCTCTCTGAGTCTGCTTTCTCATGCGGTTTAAAGGAAGTCGTAATTGAGCAATAATATTCCCGATTCCTTGTGGCACTCGGTGTAACTAAGCAAGCTGCTTCCTGTTACCCCTTGGAGGCTGGGAAGCGAATGCAAGTACAGCCAGGGAGTCCCTGTGACTTCACCCCACTGGTTTGTTTCAAAGTGACAGTACAACGTAGTCTGGGTTGGGGGTTTTAAGGAAGCATGTAAGATTTATGTTTAAGGCCGTTATCTTTCGAAAGTCTTGGTGCTGAGAGTGAACTCAGCTGCTGCTGTACAAATGGTTGAGTAGTGTTCTTTGTGAAATAGGTGTGACGGCATCGTGTTGCTTTAAACCCCGGCTAGCTGTTTTCGGGGGCTAGGGTATAGACAGTGTTTCATAGGCAGCTTTTTCTTTGGTTTAGCAGCTCCTGCTGTAGAAGTGCATAGGCCGTGCAGAAAGCTCCCCAGTGTCCCCCTTCCCCCATGCAGTCAGAGGACAGGTATGTCCCCCCAGCGTGTTCGGAGAGCAGGAGCTAACCGCAGCACAGACTAGAGGACTCTTCCCCACCCTGCTCCCACGTAGCGCGGGTGACACGTAAATGAATCGCTAACGAGGGCAGAGTTGGGCCTTGCAGCCTGGCTGCGCTTGGGTATGAACCACCAACTGCATGAACCCCGCAGTGGGGACAGCCCTAGGAGGAAGTACACGAGATACCCTGTGTGGGTGGAGGGCGAACCGCCGGCCACACCTCGTGTCGAGGAGTACGCTGTTATCTGCACTAATAGGCTTGGCTGTAATTACAGTTTGAAACTAGGTAGAAGTGTCTAGTCTTAATTAAAATGAGATATGGGTTCTAAAACAATATATGTTGACCTGTTTAAGTTATCTCTGCTGAAAAGTCAGCAGTCCTGGTAGCTTGGTTTGCTGGTAGGCGCTTCGGTCGTTTGGTGAGTCACCGCGCTCTCGGCAGCTGGAGGAAGCGTGTGTGTAGCTACCGCAGCCGCGGGCGAGCTCTGTCAAGAGATGAGGTGGCACTGTGCTCTGCACTCTGTGAAAGTGAAATAAGGTGGCTTTTAAGTAGCCACTTTTCTCTCTGCCTGGTCACTACAGCTGCGAGGAGCAGAGAAGACAGACTTCCAGCTGTACATTAGCAACAGCATTGTTCAATTCAAAGGTCAAATCCTACCTGTAGTAGTTTGCTGGCTCTGCTGAGGGCAGCATTGAGCTTAAGATAGCTTGGCTGGCAGCAATGATACAGTTTGATTACAAGATTGTAGGGGATGAAATTTGTTGTTCTCCATGGAAACAGTGTATTTAGTATGGAATCAACTTACTTATCTCCAGTACTCTCTTTCAAAGCTGAGGTTCTCTTCGAGTCCCTCCAAAAAGTCTGGAGCAATAATTGTAATAACTGCAATAATTGATGGAGAAGAGTCTCTCACGTTGCAGGAACCTGCAAAATTATCACTGATGGGCAGCCTTTGCTGTTTATGTTTGGTTTGTGATGTGTCTGTGCTCCTTGGTGTTCTGCTGCTTCTGTCTGAGTGGGCTGTGACAGCTTTCAAACAGTGACTTACTTCCTCCAAATCATATTTCCAGTGATCAGGCTTGTGTGGGATTTGAGATTCCGAGACGCTGCTGGTTACTGGGTGACCTCAGTTGTTCCTGCCTCAGAAGAAAAATGGTAATCGTAGCACTTCCCTCCCGGGGGCATCATGTGGAAGGCTGTGTTAAAGATGGGGAGGTACTTGGACTTACCTGGAATCAGATGCACCAGCATTGTAGAATAGTTTTTAAATTGGACTTACTTCTTGCATGTAAATAAATAAGTGGGCTAGAACCTAAAAAACAAAGTAAAAAATTTCTCAGATTTATGAAAAGCATTAGTATCTTTCATACATTTGTGATACTGTAATATAACTGGTTCAGACTTAGAGTTCCTGTGCTTCTGTGAAAAGGTGTAATTGATAAATGACTGCAACTCAGCAAACCAAACAGACATCAGCTTTCTGGGAAATTTCGGGTTCTTCAAGTTAATTTTTTTTTCTTTTTTCCTGCCTCTAGGCTGACTAGTTCATCCAGTTTTATGTCCTTATAAGATCTGCCTTGACATTAGATTTAAATTATCTGGTCAGCCCAGAAAAGAGAAAATCTTTTTGCTGTTTGTGACGTTCCTTAAGGGCTACTTGTCCTTTTGGGAACTGGCAGATAGGATGATTAATCATCAGCTTGGGATTCATCCTACCACTGTAATAGACCTTAGACCTTTTTTCTTAAAAGTAAATTAATAATAATCATGTAATCAGCAACAGCATGGCTGCTATGGGAAAACAAGAGGAAACAAACTGAATTTTCAGCAAAGCTGATTTATGTTGGAAAAGAGAGAAAGCTTCTCACAGAGCATGGCTGAAGCGCAGGAGCAAGCTGCAGTTGTGTGGAGGTGGTGGAGGATTTTCAAAGACGACATTGGATAACCGCTGCTGGAGGAAGGGGCGTCTGTGGTGTGTACAGTTCCTGCCTCCATACACGGGGTTGCCATCTGTGATCTCCTGAAGTCCCTTGCAGCCCCGTGTCTCTGACCGCAGCACGTTACTGATCCTGGGATTGGTTTCCGTTCAGTGTTCCAGGAATTCGCACAGACTTGCCAAATGCCCTATGTCTAATCTCAGTAATGCAGGTGTATTTTTTAATACGTTAGAAGAAAGATTTTCACTTCAGGGCCTGTCCAGTGTCAGACTGTGGTTACAAGTACTTTGGAGTCCAGCTGTGTTCCTTTCCTTTTAACTCTCTAAGCTGTTTCTCTCTTAGCTGTCAGCACAGAATCTCAGGCCATCTGAGTTGTTTCATCTCAGGGCTGAAATTAATAATTTAGGAAGATTTTATGAATGTACCCCTGAAACCTTGGGCCAGTCACGATGCTGGAGTGTTTCCTGCTCTTTCAAACATGTCTGTTTTGTAGCTACCACCATCTGCCAGAAGGCCCTGGAAGAGGAACCATGAGATGGGGATTACCTTTGATCACTACAAAAGTACCAAGCTCCCAGCTTCAGATGGATGCTGCTCTATTGTCCTCCACTGCCTGCTCTGAAGAATGGCTTTGACACAACTTTGGCTCTGCTCTGAGCTATATACCTGGAATTTGGCAGGCCTTGGTAGGACTGAAGTGTGATAAGGGTCTTTCGAGGAAGAATAAAAGGAAAAGAAGGGAGTAGGGGAAGAGAGGCTACCTGGGAGGGAAATATGTTAACTCAGGATCAAGATCCATATGGTGAGATGGGTCTGATCCATTGGCCTGGAGGCACCTGGAGAACACGTGCATTTCTTTGCCTAGATGTAATCAAGGCTTACTCAACCAGAGCTAGTTGTCTTGAGCCAAGAGGGAAACCGCATCTGTCACGAAAATAAGCAATATAGTTCCTTAGAACTCCATCCTTTCCACTGGGATTCAGTCTCTTCACCCAGCATGGCAGACTCAATTTGGCAGCTTCCTCAGACGAAGCCTGTGGCCGTAGGATCCTTCCTGATGATGGTCAGCAGAGGTTTTCACCATCCTGGCCTTTAATTCTCTTCTGAAGAGTTGCTGCCGCTTCTGGTCTTGTAACTCTCTGTTGCCAGAGCTGCGTGAGCAGATGAGCAGGCGCTGCCCACCTGTCATTCGGATTTCTGTGGTGTGGTACGTAGGGTCTGTGATTTTCCCTTGGGGCACAACCTAGGAAAGATCTGCACATGACTCATGGAGAGCCTTAGGGAGGAGGTTATTGGTTTGACTTCCTACAGCGCTTCTGAGGACAGGGAGCCTGGGCATCCAGAGACCTCGTCGCAGGACTGCTGGATTACAGGTAAGCTTAGGCGGCTTTTATCTTGTTGGCGTTGGGACGTGCAGGTGGACCAGGAACAGTTCATGCTTGAAACAAATTAAGGACAGCATATGCAAGTCTTGTGCTTTGTACTACTACACAGATGTAGTGAGACGCATCTCCCTAGCTAGAAATGACTAATGCTAGAATGCTGAGAGATGCCCGAGTCTTTGGAGGCATCTGCGCTCCTTTGACTCGGTGCGGTTGTGAGGCTTTCTTTTTCTGTATAAATTGCTTTCTCATGTCTTCGAAGTGATCTGTTTGAATTAAACATCAGTGAGTGCTTTTTATATCACTGTGCCAACAACAGAGAGCAACTGGCGTATTAAGAATGAGATAATCTGTTCTGGATAATAGCAGAGTCAGGCTATTATTTAGTTTCTTGTATAGCTTGTGCTGTCATTTGCATTTGCTTACAGCAAACTGCCTTCTTCAGTGCCTGGTAATAGTTTTTGCATAGCATATAAAATCTGAAAAAGGAAGAAAAGTCAACAATATACATCGATGCACGATAGAGTGTGTTACTGCTGTGCTGGGTGGCTCATCCCTGCAAACGGAATTGTCACCTGCGTTTGTCGTTGGGTCCAACCACCACGAGAGGGAGCTTGGAAGCAAAGATCTGGTTTGTCCTGGCAATGGTCCTCAGCGCCGGGCTGTGCTCTGTCCCTGGAAATCAAACACAGTTCTGCACAGGGTGGAAACAGAAGAGAAATGGAAATAAATTTATATTTCAGGACTTTGCTAGCATGGTGTGAGTATATCTCAATAGGACTTCAAAGAAAGTTTTGCACTTACCGTTAATTTGTCTGTTGGGTGGCTGGAATTGCAATCGTATTTGGAGTCTTTCGTGCATAATCGAGGTTATTTATGATTTCCTACTCTGTCATTACAGGTGGGTAAAAAGAGCCACTTACCTCACCTGCTGAAGGTGAAATAAAAATACAATCACAAGAATAAGATCTGATAAGATTTTGATACGACTCTGCTTCCTTGAGCATCAGAAACTGTCACTAAAAAAAAAAAAAAAGCAGGGGGATAAGGGAGATTGACTTTTAATTTGGCTTAGTGCTTAAACTCAGCTAAACCTATTTCTTTTTTTATTATTATTGCAACCGGGTCCAGTGGCTGAAACGGCACCATGCTTCTCACCAGGTCAGGGTCACGCTCTGCTCCTCCACAAGTGCCTGTCAGCTGTACTGAACTCGGGTCTGCTGGTTTTGCTGGGATGCCTGCCTGCAGGAGAGCTGCCTGCACAGCACCCGAACCGCTCCCCAAACCCCTGTCCCTGTTTATCTTGTCATCCTTACCAGCTGAATACCGATGCAAATAATTTGTATAGCTAGCATGCAGTCATGTCATCACCTGCACTGGAACCACCACCCGCTGTGAGACTCTCAGAGGGTGCAATCCTTCTTTAAACTTGTCTTAATTTCCAGTCTAATGCTCAGGGTGTTCACCTTCACTTCTCCTGTCAGTGTTCATGCGCAGAAGCTGCTCCCCTCCTGTCAGTCTCATCCAGTTTTGCAGACGAGTTACTAATGCTGATGAACACAGGGTGTCTGTGCAGCTGCTCTCAGTGAATTTTTGTGATGTTGCATTGCCGTAAGTACAGCTCTCAGATAGCGAGATGAGCAGACATCACGGTAGGATGTTCTTGGGTAGGATTGGGGCAAACAGGAGAAAAAATGCAGCTGCATAAAGTCACCTGATATCAAAACAAAGTGCTGGTCAGAGAAGCCTGATCCCACAGTTGGAAGGTAATGGGCAAAACCCACCTAAATCGCAAAATTTAAAATGCAATCATTTCCATTTTCCCAGCAATTACTTCTGAGTAATCAGTTTCAGCGCAGTGACGTCAGACTAGTTAGCTGACGTTTGGCAAGCAAAATTTGATGGAACTGCAAATGTATCATTGTTTATTATATTCATTAAATAGAACGGTTCTGGGGCAGAAGTTTTTAGAAGGGCAGGACTTGGCGAGTCAGCTGTAACTGTTGAGATATGCTCAAGATATAACATGACTTGTGAAGTGAATGAAAAATGATAGTCATCGTTAAAGGTTTAAAGGCAGGACCAAGTGTGCCCGGACCGTCCCTAACAGACTTCTGTCTGAGTCGTCCCTAGCTTTTCCAGCCTGCTCCAGTATTTCTCCTGCCTCACAGTTTAAGGGTCTTTCCTAGGACCTATCAGATCTTTCCTGCAATTTCCAGCAGCTCCTTTGTTTTCCCCATAGCTTGGGAGCACAGCCGATCTGTCCTCCTGGAAAGGTCCTGTGTGTATCAGGAGACCTTTGTTGTTCCCTCTTTCTTCTGTTTTTAAGCCAAACAAACTCAGTTCTTCTAGCCCTTGTTTTTTGAAAATACCTTTTTGGGTATTTTGTAAAAAAAAATTTAAAGCAACTAGTACGTAAGCCAGGACCCCAGCTGAGAGTGAAACAATTCCTTTTGGTGTGGCAGCAGGAACGTTGTAGGTACCCTATTCTGGAAAGAAACTTCCCTGTTTTGCAGTATTGGTGCCGTGCCTCGGATTTATTAACCAGCTGACGATATTCCTCTCGTGCGCCTAGCGCTGTTCAGAAGGACTTTGGCTGTGCCTGAGCCGGCTCCCAGCGACCGCAGGCAGGCAGCCGTGTTGCTCGCTGGCCCTGCGTTGGGAGGGCTATGGCTGGATGAGAAGTGAATGTGGACCTTCTCCCAGCAGCTCCAGCTGAGGAAGAGGAGGTCTAATGTAAGTGTATGAAAGGCCACCACAGACCAAAGTCCACCTAGGTGAGTCCCTGTCTCCGGTAGCTGCCAACAGCAAATGCTTTGAGTGTGAAAGCAGGATGAGTGCTTCTCCTCCTCAGCAATGAGCCGGGTACGGCTTCTTGCCTTTTGGACTATGGTGTTTAAAATCCCCTGACAGATCTCTATTCCATGACTTTATCTAGCCGTCTTCTTTTCCATTCCTTTCCTCTAAACCGAATTTGAAGATAAGCACGACAAAGCACATGGTACAGCAGCGCTAGAGCTGTGACCACAGTGATGCAGGGGGAGCAGCGTGCGGTCCCTTGGTGGCCGGGCACTTCTGCCCTGCCTCTGCCAGGCGCCTGCCCTCGCAGCCGCGGGTACTCATGCATGTTGTGCATCTTCTCTGCCAGAGTTTGCTCTCTCGGAGCCTGCTCCTCTCTCAGGAGTGACTCTGGGAGGGACTGGGAAGGTTTGAGGCATTTCCTTGCCCATCCCCAGGCCCCAAAGCAAGCCCTCTTGGAGGAAGACTGCTGACCTCGCTTGCTGCCCGGTGCGGGTGGCTCACCGTTTTGGGAGGCTCTGTGGAGCGTTACCGCAGTGACTCAGCTCTCCGTCAGACATCCTGCAGGCTGCCCTGGCTTCCGGGGCCAACAGGGGAAGAGACGAGCAAACCCGAAAGACTGGTGTGAAAATTCACCTTGGAAAAGGGGCAACGGGGTTTGGGAGGAAGGAGACTTGTTTCTTGCTCTGCTCGGTCCAGCCTGGCAAACACCAGGGTGCCTGAGAGGCTGAAGACAACCCTGATTCAAGGCAATACCATCCAGCCTAATATAGGGTCGGATGCACTTGGTGGACTGTAGTCCTCCTTGGGAGAGCTGGTGCAATGCAGGATGGTGGTAGCAGGGTCCAGAGTATTAAAAATCAAGGGCTGAGCTGGCTGAGCAAACAGCCCTGAAGCAGTACTTGCTCCGACATGCTGCTGCTCAGACCCTGCTGTGCTCCGGTGCTGCTGCTCGGGGTCCCTTCCCTGCTGGCCGGTACAGCTGCTCTCACCCTTCACCTTTTCTGCGCTTTCTTGCACCATTTTCATATTATTCCCTGCCCCTGTGGATAAGGAGGACATACGTGCCTGGCTGGAGGTCAGCACCGACTCAGGCCAGGAGCCAGGATTGCTCCTCCTGGGCTGCTGGTGCTCCCCATGTGTCCTGCTCCGGCTGGCCCTAAAGTCACCTCCAGAAAAAGGAAGAAGATGGGTGGGAGTAAAATGGTTCTCTTGTCTGCTGAGGCGGTGGATCTCCTCTGCTCCCAGCAACAATCCCCATGTGCCAGGTCACATCTCTTCTGGCCGTCCCTTACTCTCCTACTCCAAAAAAGTCCTCATTTACCTTCTTTGCCTCTGCTGGCTCCACACTGCCTGCATGAATGCCTCTATAGGTGGCTAGAGGCCCTGCTAACCCCAACACAGTCCCCTTCCTTGATGCCACAGTAGTGAAAAAGACCTTTTTCTCTTCTTTTCTCCTCTGGCCAGTGCTCTGTTTCTAATAGCATCCATGAAGCCCAGAGTCGGTGCCCCCATCATGCTAGGAAAGCCTGTGGCAGGGAGGTTTGGCTTCTTCTGGGGCTTGGGGGCTCCTCCATCGCACCCCCGTGCATCCTTCCCGCTGGTCCAGTGCTCCTGCCATGCTCCCAGTGCTGCCGTGGCGGAACCGTGCCTGTGACGTGCGAGCCGCTCACAGGAGTGCTGCTGCTCTGCTCTTCTCCTCAATGCCACCAGTGTTTGATGGCACGAACATTTAAAACTGCAGAGAGAAAGTGCACTCAGCCCCCCCGAGACAGCCTGTACGTAACGTTGCTCTTCTCCCGTGACACAAAGAGCTCAGACCCCGGGCCAAGGCCAGCACTGGAAATTTGGTCCTCGGACGCGGTGCCTGCACACTCGGTACAGCCAGCCCCTCCCGGCGCTGGCAGAAGATGAGCTCAGCTGCTTTGTGGAGCAGATTCACATCGAAAAGCAGATTTACTTTAACTTTTATGCTTCTTTTTTGTCCCAGTCAGTAGAAGACTAATGTTTTTCTTAGCTAAAAAGCTCTATGGTTTTCTTCTCTGCAGCCCAGACGGCAAGCTAAGTGTGTACCCTGACAAGCTCTGTCCTGACATCCCCAAGAATATTTGAGAGGCATAAGAGGGACCACAGCAAATGGCTTGGAGTGACTTACAGTGGATGTTTCACTGGAAACTGGGAAGGAAGCAACAAGCAAAATCTCCACAGCACTTAATGTGGCTTTTTCAGTTTGCTGGGATGTGTTTCCATCTCTCTGGGTCCCACAGGCTTTTTCCAGCAGTAGCAGCCATAACAATCCCCTATGACGGTCCAGTGCCTGCCTTTTGGCACTACTCAGTGCATTTATTTCTGCAAGTGGGGGCTTCTGCCCAAACGCTGCCTTCATCCAATGCTTGGTGAGGCGGGGGCTGTGCCGGACGAGAGCGGCCAGAGAGGTCAGGCAGTTCCTCACGGCCCCGCAGTAGCTGGGGCAGAGAAACAGCACGAGTGCAAGCCCCAGGCACCCACCATGCCGGGGGGAGGCTGCACCCCGCAGCCTGGGCTGAGCCCCGGGGGGTTTCGAGGGCGGGCACTGGCACTCGGAGGACAAGCTACTGTGCGAGGACATGGGCTTTTCAGGTGTGAAATGGGAACCAGGTTGTCTCAAAGTCTTGCGAGACCTCACTAAGCTTCCAAACCAGTGTGCGAGCCAGGAATTAGCAGCAGGTCCTCCTCTGCCTCCCTGGGAAGGATTCCCACCTGGTTTCAAGTTTGGCTGGAAACATTTCCCGGTCTCCAGCAAAGTACCTCAGCCCATCGGCCAGGTCTGCACACATCTGCTCAGCAGATAGGACCTTACCTGCCCACCTCATGGAGCAAGCGCGAGACTCACCACACCTTAACCAGACCAGAGAAAATGTGACGCTCGCTGCTCAGTGACTTTGGCAGGAGAGCCACTCGCCTCTTCTTCCCTGACCCCGCGGTACCACGCGTGGGCTCGCTTTGCCCTCATGTTGCTCAACACCAGCTGTAAAAGCTCAGTGTTTATCTCAGCCCCATTAATGCCACTCTTGCAGAGCTGCTGCACAGCCTTTCCCCTATTAATACACCCATAATTCACGGGGGGGGAAATATCCTTTAATGCAGCGGTGATATTTAAACCAGGGGAGGTATCAGTATTTTTTTTTTAAACTCGTTTTTAGGCATTCAGTTCCTTCACTCCAGCCTCCGCTCCACATCTGTGACTGCAGCCTTCTCCATCCCCCCGAGAGGGAAATTATGTGTGCAAGAGGAGTCAGGGCTCCCTTCCCGGCACGCCGCTCACATCGCTAGGACTCCTGCGCCTGCCGCACGCTCAGCCACATGCTCGAGGATGCTGCACCTGAAAGTCCAGTTTCTGGATGACTCCCAGAAGATCTTTGTAGTTGATGTAAGTGGGTATTGTATTCTTATTGGGGTTTTTGTGCTAGTTAGTGAAGGTGTTGCTGCTCTGAAGGATTGCATGGTCTCTAATAGCTTGTGGTCTTCAGCTTTAAAAACAACAACAAAAAAAACAAAGCAAAAAAACCCCCAACCCCCTAAAAAAAAGGTTGTAGCGCTGATTGCTAAGTGTCTTTCAGCACCAACACACTGCTGCTCTCCCCTCTCCTTGGCATAATTTATAAAGGAGGAGGAATGGCTTTAACTTACTGGTGTCATCTTTTGGAAATCAGGTAATATGAAGTGATGATCTTGACAAGTATCAAGTTCTTCTCTCATTTGTCTGGCTGCCAGTATAAGCATCCAACAAGGAAGAAAAATCTGGGAACAGAATAAAAAAAGCATATTTAACCAAATTACCCTTGGTGAGAAACAGCTGCATGCATCTCTTCCTGGGCATTCATCTGAAAAAGAAAACTGTGGTTTTGTGAATAGCTGAGGAAAAAACCTCACTGTATCTTATTTTCTGCGTGACAGTGTCCCTCAACACACTGGCATTAATAATTCACTTTTAATAAATACTAGCTCTGAAATAGGTTTTAAATGTTAAATATTAATATCTATGCTGTTAGATTTATATATGTATATAGAAAACTGAAACAGGATATATCTTGACTATGCGTTAGAAACACATCTTTTTACAAGTGTGATTGATTGAGCATTTACTGTTGGTTAGGATTTGATAATCACAGTAGCTAATTGAATTAGCTAATTCAAGTAGATCTGTTCTAGCACTTACCTGCATCTCCTGTGGGACCAGAGTGTTTAATATAAAATTGTTTTTTTCAAGTTCTATTACATTTCTTAGGCTGTCCTGTCCTCTGGTTTTATGGCATAGCCTGAGAACTGCTCGGTCTCGGACGCACTGCTCCATTTCTTTGCAATAGCATTTTGCACAAAAGAGGATTATAAAGCAATTCCATCCCTTGGCACAGTATAGAAGTTGTTTGATTTAGTTTAATTAATGTATCCTAGACCTGGAGTCAGCTTAAAAATGAGACTAGTCATTTCAAAATGCCTTTTTTTTTCCGTATTGATTAGATCGGAGCAGAGTGAGAGGCAATTTAAAACATGCTGCTGGTACAATGTTGCTGCATTTTTTTCCATCTCTGCTTTCTTATTTGCCCAAAACACTTACAGCACTGTAGCTCTGCACGACATGTTATTGCAGCAAATAGCTTCCATTAGAGGAACTCCTGGTCATTTCCTTTTTTAGCATGGAACTGTATTGGAAACCCCTTTTAGGCATTTTATGCATTTGATGCTGTATGGGTACGATAAATGAGTAGTTGAATTAGTGACGTCTCCTTTATAAAAGAACTGCTTTGGGCTGTTTTGAGCAGATATTTCAAGCAACTCTTCCTAAACCCCTCCTGACTTTGGAAAGCTCTTTTGAATGTGCGGTACTTCAGTATAATGGGAGGGAAAAGGACAAAAGAGAGAAAACACGGCGGGTCGGATTCCCCTTCCGCCTTGCGCTTGGTGTATGAGTCTATACCTGCCTCACGTGGGTGTCAGCTGCTGGCACGTGCAGCAAGGTCTCACTTCCAGTCCGGCTTTGCACAGGAATGAGTTCCTCTCCCAGTGCTGGGTGCTGGCCCAGGAAAGCTTCTGCCTCCATCCTCATCCTCACCAATGGCCAGGACCTGGCACCCTCTCTGCGGCTGCTGAGCTCCTCGGATTTCCTTTGGCTGGGCTCTGCAGGTGGTTCCCAGGATGGCACCAACAAGCCAGGTCTGAGCCCCCATGGTGGGGGAAGGTGGGGGCCTGACACATCTCTGAATGTCCCCTGTTGTGCCCTCCCTGCCAAACACCCCAGGGTTGAGCCATGGCCTGGACAGGATCTTGCTGGGATGCTGCCAGCCATGCCAGTGAGCCCTGCGCCTTGCACTGGAAGGGCACTGGGATCCCCTGCCCCAGTGCCCGGGCGCAGGGACAGTCACAGGTCAGCCTTTAATGGGTTTCTTGCACTGAGAGGAGATATTGCAAAGCTGCCTCCCTTATTCCTTCCCCCCAGATGCCAGAGCTGTGACCTGGCATGTGCTCTGGCCCATAAAGTCACTCCTCTTCTCTCTGGGAAGGGTTTAAACAAAACACCCCTGAGCCTGGGGAGCCCTCCCAGAGCATCACGGACAGGGCGAACCACTTTGCAGCCTGGGCAGAAAAAGCCTGGGCATCTCTGCTGGTGGAATTTGCTACAGGGCAAGATTCAGGTGGGAATTCGTTGACAGGAGGTGTGCAGAGCTGGCTGCAGGCGAGCTGGTCCAGCGAGGGCATGGGGAACATCGAGGCTGGTGGCTTTTGGTGCATGGCATTGCATGCCAGCTGCGGCCATGCAGAAGATGCTGACTGGGGGACGTGTCCTGAGGTGGTGGGGAAAGATCACACCAAATCCCATGAGCTGTCGCTCCCCACTAAACCTGGGTGCAGCAGACCGTGCTACAGGGAATGTTGCAGACTTGTGGCTTTGCCATCGGAGTGCAAGTGCTGCCAGGGCATCCTCTGGGGACGGGTGTGCACATCCCCATGTGTCACACATGTTGCTCTCTTCCTCTGGATGTGCCTCTTGCTTTCTTACCCTGCTTACGGTCCCAGCTGCTTCCACCGTGGAGAGGAGGGGTGAGCACAGCCTCTCCTTTCCACCGTCTTCTACACAGGGGTTTCTGCCTGTGGGTGCTAACCTGGCCCTGCAATGTCATCAAAGGCACATTTAGGGTTGGACGTGGGGTGCCCAGCCCCACATGTCATGCTCCTGCCTCACACTGTGCTCCTCCAGCACAGCCCCCTGCTCTTGCCTGATGCTGTCCCGAGCACAACCGTACCCCGGTGCTTGCAGCAGTGCAGATCGGGGTGTCAGTACCTCACAAACCCAGGATAGGGCACCTGCAAGCACACCTCTGCAAGAGGAAAGCCTCTGCATCACAGGGCTGCGCCTCCCCAGTGTGCAGGCTTTCCTGGGGATGGAGCCGCTCGTCTTCACTGCCCGGGGCAGCGCTGGCCTTGGAGGAGAGCAGGTTGCTCCCAGCAGACATGTGGTGGGTAATAACCCAGTAAGAAATGCTTGTCTTTCCTGGCTGCCTGACAAAGGCCAAGGCCTTTCATGCTAGAAAATTCTAGCTTGGAAATAAACATTTATAATTGTTTTAATTACCCTTGTGATCTAGTAATGTCAAGGAGAACCGGGAGTGCTGCAGAGCAAATGCTGTTATTACGCTATCACTTTTCAGCAGCCTTTCAGCAGGGAGCCAGCAATTTCATCCCAGGAGAAGCCGCGAAAGGTGGTTATTAGTGTGCATCACCGCCAGCAGCCGGGGTCCCTCCCGTCCCTGCCGGGAGCAGCCGCTGGCACAGGGAGCTGCAGCCTGCCTTCACCTCCATCACCCAAAATGCCATAATTTAGCAGCTGTCTAACCCGGCCTCTCTGCTCCGGCTTGCTTTTGCACTAACCTACGCTCATCTTTGGTCTGCTTTTCATGATTTGATAAAGAAGTAGCAGAGTTTTGCTGCAGTGGGTCACTGCCAAGTTAATTTCTGCTCATTTCTGGAGCAGTTTCCAAAGCCAGGAGTCTCCCAGGTTGTTCCCCAGCCGTGCCACACAGCACGGCAACAAGTCAAGCAAAACACCCTCCAAGTGTTTCTGTTTACTGGGAATAACTACAGCCTGGCCTCCCTTCTCAGCGTGGAGTGCCACTTTATTAATATTGCTAAAGTGCACGGATGACCCAGGGCCCAAGGCGCAGGATCTCCGCAGGGTCCTGTTGCTGTTAATTACCATTAACCATAACAGTAGCTCGTCACCGGCAATCCGGTTGCCGGCTGTTGGGGCACACAGGCTCACTGCACAGGTTTGAGGTGTGCTCCCGTTTGCTCTTAATCAAGCACGTTTGCCACGGCCGTCCCTGGTTCAGGCGGGTGCTTGTCCCACGGATCGCTCACTGGTTTGCCAGGGATAGAGCTGCCCAGACAGTGATGGTTGCAAAAGATGAGCCAAAAGCAAGATTTCTTTCCTCTTCCTTTCCTTTCTGGTTTACATTCCTTAATAAAGAAGAGAAGTGATGAGAAGGAATCTGATTTCCAAGAACAGAGGTGAGGGGCAGGCAGTGTGCAGTTGTCTGTCCCACATGCTGAAGTGCTGTTCAGGCTCCAAAATCCAGATTTCCAAGTCACTGCATCTTTGTGCAGAGCATCAGCAGGTGAGGCACTGTCAGACAAACTCAGTGGCTCCCCTGGATGTGACCTGGACTCTCAGTTCTGCTCCAACAGCATTTATTGAGTAAGGTTTTGCTGCAGCATGATCAGGAAAAATCCCACAGCTCCTCTCGGGGTGAAGGCAGGGAGCTAAAAGTTCTCCCCCATCTCACTGAAATCCCATCACTGCTGCTCTCGGTGTTGCCTAACCCGCTGCTTCTGTGGTGTGTTTGTTTGCTAGCAAAAATCCTGCGGAAAAGGGCTGTTCAACCTCACCTTCAACCACCTCAACCTTGCGGAGAAGGAGTACTTTGGGCTGGAGTTTCGCAGCCAGGCTGGGAACCACGTGAGTGCGGCTCGCGGAGCAGGGCCCCGGTGCTGCACTGTGCTGCATCCTTGCAGCAACTGCCCCATGGCTGGGGGCTTGCTACCACCTCCCTGAAATAGCAGATGGAAAATTTCAACAGAAAGTTTTGCCACAGTGCAAAAAACCCTTTGAAAATGGGAGTTAGGAGGGGAGCCACAAGCCGTTTGACAAAGCCCTGGTGATAGCCGCAGCCCATGGGGTTTATCCATAGCCACCCGTGTGGGGCTGCCCAGCGGGACAGCTTGCCGCAGCAGGCGAGCTGGCCAACATTTTTGTGTTGCATGATGCTGCTGCTTTTATTCCCCGTCTCTTGTGCTGTTTCTTCACCCAGTTCTTCATTGCCTTATTTCAGGTGTGGTTGGAACCACTAAAACCCATAACAAAGCAAGTCAAAAGTAAGTATTTCAAGAATAAACTTATAAATCGCTGTCGGTGGGAGACTAGCGCAGACACATTCGTGCAGTGTTACTGCTTGGGGATGGGGGCTCTGGTTTCCAGCATTTACCTGAGCTCATTTTATAGCATGAGGCTGGGCAGAATTGTTTGCAAAGACACCACAGTCCATATAAAACCCTGTAGAAATACCGCTGCCTTTGCAATCTGCTATCTGCACCGTTTTAGGCTTGGGCTGTTAATAACCTGACAGCTTGGCACAGGAGCAGGGGTGGCTGCGTGTGTGCGTGTGCGTGCATTGCTGTGCTGGCAGAGCGGCAGGCATTGCTCCCTGCATGCCCTCCTTTCCCCTTCTCAGCTCTTAGCAGCCCAGACGCCTGCGTGACGTGAGCCCTGCGTGAAGCAGGGTCAGCCGTGTGCCTCGCAGGCTCTGCCGCTCCTCTCCAGCTCCCAGCCCCCTGTGCCTCTGCACGGAGATGCTGCGGAGCCTGACCTGAATTCGGGCTCAGCATCCCCTGCCATAGCCACAACCAATGTTAGCACGGTGCCCCTTTCAGCCTATGCCTGTTTCCACCCCCGCAACGAAAAATGATATTTTCCCCAAATATATGATGACCAGGAGGTGGTCAAGAGTACAAAGCCATGACCCCAGTATTTGCCATGGGGAGGCTGCAGTATGGTGTTTGCGTGAATTTCCCTGTAAGGGGAAAGCCTGGTAAAGAGCCTCCCCTTTCTGTGTGCACCACAAGTGGGATTATTTCAAGCACCAATTTCTTTTTCCATGTCCCTTCTGGCCTGCTCTTGCAGGATCCTGTCCCTGAAGGAGCTCCTGAGCTGTCCCATGGTGTCCTGGGACAGTCAATGCCTGCAAAATTCCCTCCCTCCCTCCCTCCATGCTCTTTGCCTTGGGCTTGGGTGCTTGCTCTCACTCATCCCACAAAAAAGCTTTGCCCAAACAGCGTCCTATGGAGCTGTTGCATCCCAAGTGCTTGGAGGGCTGGATTTAATGTACAGCCACACTCCATACAAGCACCGGTGGCACCACTCCACAGAAACCTCCCTCCTCGCAGGGGTCTTTGCAATTTAAAGAATTGCTGGGGCATTTTCTCTTTAGTATTATTTAGGCGCCCAACTCCCTGTTCACTTCCATTGGTAACGCTGGGGGTCAGGGCAGGCTGGTCGTTCGGGGCAGGCTGGGGTCCCTGATGCTCAGGGCTTCCAGCCCTGATTTGTAAGGGCCCAGAGTAATTTACTCTGTAAGGAGACAGCATGTGTGAAGAGAGTTGTAAATGTTCCTAATAGACACGTAAAAGGAAACTTATGAAGATGTTGTGTTTTAAGATCCTAAGGAGGTTCTTTTCAAATTTATGGTGAAATTTTTCCCAGTGGACCCCGGCCATCTGAGAGAAGAGCTGACCAGGTACAGTGCTTGTTCTATTACTTTCTGACTTCACAGTCCTATGTTTTTGCAATTGTGAAGCATGTGTTTAATTCCTTATCTTCATCCACCTGAACCTGTCTGTGAGCCGTGGTTATCCTAAATATTGAAACAGTTCTGTACTTTACAAAACAAAACCCGAGAGAGTATGTTTTCATGGTCCTCTGTTTTTAAACAAAATCCACTTGAAGGATCAGCCGTCTTAAGAGGCTGCAACTTGTTTACTGCCAAACACTTTAGCAGTTGGACACCGAGTCTGACTTTGCTCAGTCTAGCTCCTGCCTCAAGCTGTGTTCTGAAAGACGACCTTTAATTTTATTTTTAAAAATTACATTGTTAGCTCTTATGTTTTAGAGAAAACATTGCGAACAGGAACTAAGAATAAAACTTAAGACAGTGCTTCTGCAGAACATTAGCCCCGAGAGATGCAAATGCCCTCCAAAGCATAAAGGAATGTTAACTCTGAAACCTACTAATGGGCATTTCAATGGCAGGGGCATACTGGTCATGGCAGTGCCCAGCTGCAGCCTTCTGCAGGGGCTGCGTGCTCCTCCCGTGACCCCACGGACCTGCATCCCTTGAGTTGAAACATGGGTGAGCGCAGGGAGAGGTGTGGGGGCAGACAGCCCCCCGCAGCACAGCCCTCGGGGCTCAGCCCAGCGCCAGGCTCTGCTGAGCCAGGCCCCGCCTCAGGGCATGCTCCTGTCCCCCTCCACAGGTACCTCTTCACCCTCCAGATCAAGAAGGACCTGGCACTGGGGCGGCTGCCCTGCAGCGACAAGAGCGCGGCGCTGCTCGTCTCCCACCTGCTGCAGTGTAAGGGCAGGCGAGTGCCCGCAGGGACGGTGCCCCTTCCCCGGGGAGGAGGGCCCAAGGGGGCTTTGCTTTGGCTGAGTAGCCAGGGGTTTCCCCCGCAGTGACCCCTCGCAGCCTAACCCTGCTCTCCCCGTGTCCCCCGCAGCCGAGCTGGGTGACTTCCACGAGGAGACAGACCAGCAGCACCTGGCGACCCACAGGTACCTGCCCAACCAGGAGTACCTGGACAACAAGATCATGCACTACCATCGGAGACACCGGTAAGGGCTGCTCCGCACCACGGTTGCCTACCCAAAGCACCCGATGTGCGCCTGCCAACGGGGCGGTTCCCATGAGCAGGCAGGGCCGGCAGTGGGGTGGGTGTGATGCCAGCACGTGCACATCCAAAATGGCATTTTTTCAGCCCATTTCAGCGGCTGCCTTCTCACTTTTATTGCTTCCTGGTGTGTTTGTGTCTCCAGTGGGAAGACACCGGCCGAGTCAGACGTTCAGCTGCTGGATGTGGCCAGGAAGCTGGAGATGTACGGAATTCGCCCGCACCCCGCCAGCGATGGCGAGGGGACACAGATCAACCTGGCCGTGACACACATGGGAGTGCTGGTCCTGCGGGTGAGCCTGGGGCTCGAGGTGGGCTGCCAGCACCCAGGTGGGGTGGTCTTTCCCCAAGGACATCACCTTCTCCTCCACACTGCATGCTCCAAACCCTCCCAAATCCTACAAGAGGGAGCATGCCCCGGAAGACCTTGGGCACGGAGGTGATGCTCGGGGGCATCGCTGCGGGGCTTGGCCCCACCATCCCCATCAGCGCCAGCTGCTCACCGCCGTGCCTGCCCCGGCTCTGTTGGCCCTTGTCACGGCGAGCGCAGCCGTGTAAGCACCACAGGTTACACGGCTGCGTCACATGTGTTCACCGTATAATCTTCCGGCGAAAATAGCCACCTCATGTCTGTGCAATTACATAACGCTGTAATCACGGTGTAACTGCAGAATAAATACAGACTTCCTCGCAGCCGGCGTGAAGCAGCGCTTGCCTCCCACACCAGCTAATTTCAACCTGGGAACATCTTGCCAGAGCAGAAAAAAAAAATCCTAACTGTGGGTCTGCTGTTCATAATTAGCGCTGCCAGACCCGGTTATTTATTCAGAGCCGTAAACACCCCTCAAGCATGATTAGAGCATTTGTGAGCCCATTAAAATCTGGGCTCTCCCAGAAATTTGAGAGGGTCTCGGTGCCACAGCATGGAGTAACGCAATTTTACCTGGTCCTGCTGCGACACCAGTGTTGTGCGGCTGTGTCTGAATTGAGGCATAATCATAACGAGGGGTAAAGTACGCTTGCAGACTGCTTAAGCTGGGTCTAAAGGCCTGGGAGTGAGCTGAGCTCTGCTACGTTTCCCAGCAAAGGAGAAGAGGGTCTTATTTATTTTGGGGGGCTGATGTTGCACTAACTCACCTGACTCGTGAGCTGGGATGGATGGGATGCTCTGCCTTCACCTCTGAGGTTTGTCTTGGGATCCTGGAGTTTTACAAATAGCTTCAGTGGGCAGAGTTAAGCCCTGAATCTCAATTCCCATTTTTGGGACCGGCTGATGGAGAGGAGGGTCAACCACCAAACCCTGGCACCCTTTCCTCAGACCCCAGCAGCAGTGGGAGCTGCGTCAGGGTCTCGTGCAGTGTTCTGCAAGCTCAGGACTTGGCCCATTGTGCTTCTGCAATTCTGACGTGCCCTGTCCTGCTTTAACTGCTGTGTCTGTCCTTGCAGGGCAATACAAAGATCAACACGTTCAACTGGTCCAAAATTCGCAAACTGAGTTTCAAG
Source organism: Balaeniceps rex (assembly GCA_013401315.1). NCBI lineage: Eukaryota > Metazoa > Chordata > Aves > Pelecaniformes > Balaenicipitidae > Balaeniceps > Balaeniceps rex. Next base: position 12,742 of record VYZW01030301.1, on the reverse strand, counting down.
AGGAAGCATTTTCTCATCAAGCTCCATGCAAACATCTCTGTAAGTACTGCGCTGCAGGCAGCTGCCAGGTTCAGGAGCAGGCAGCTGTGGACCGAGGATCAGCCGCGCAAAGTCCCCGATTTTGAATAAAATCCGCTTCTGCTGCTCATGGGTGATTCTCCTCTCCCCCCACCGGGCATGGCACGTGCCACCCCCATGTCCCCAGCAGGGTGATGCTGCACTGCCTGGAGCCGTCGGCAGCGCAGGTCCTTTGGGGGGGTCAGGAGGGCAAATGGCAGAGCCTGGCCCTGTCCCCCTGACACCGGCTCGCTTGTCTCCGGCCGCGCAGGCACTGTGCAAGGACACGCTGGAGTTCACCATGGCTAGCCGGGACACCTGCAAGGCTTTCTGGAAGACATGCGTGGAGTACCATGCCTTCTTCAGGCTGTCTGAAGAGCCCAAGTCAAAGCCCAAAGCCCTTCTGTGCAGCAAGGGCTCCAGTTTCCGCTACAGGTAAAGTCCCAGGGGAAAACCAAACCTCTGGGGCTGGGAGGGGCATGGGGAATGGCTCTGAGCCTCCCCTTTATGCTGATCCTGGCTGGATGTGAGGGTACGATGCCCGACAGCTGCTTTTCCTGGAGAGACCGCTGCCTCGGTCCTGCTGCATCCCCTCACCTCCCCCTGGGATGTGGGGGATGCCCAGGGCCGGGGCTGATGGTGGTGCTTGCGTCTTTCCCCCCTTGCTGCAGCGGGAGGACGCAGAGGCAGCTGCTGGAGCACGGGAGGAAAGCGAAGATGAAGAGCCTGCCCTTTGAGAGGTACCGGGGGCATGGAGGGGTGCAGTGCTGGGGCGGGGGGGTGACGGGACCCTCCTGGCTATGCACCCACCCACGCTCTTCTTGGCCTTGCAGGAAGCACTACACGTCCCGTTACGATGAGAGGCAGTGCCGCTCCTCGCCAGACCTCCTCACAGACGTCTCCAAGCAGGTACGTCCCCGTGGAGTCAGCAATAGGTAGGGCCATGCCGGGGGGGATCCTTGCATTGCAGCCCCAGCTGGCAGAGCTCAGCTGGAGGCCAAGCCAGACCCTCGGCTCTGGGGCTCATTGACAGCCCCATTCTGCCCCTCTGCCCAGCAGGGGGGCTGGGCACCCACCCACCCTCTGCCCCTCCTCAGGTGGAGGAGCTGCGCCTGGCCTATGGCAGCCGGGGCTCCTACCATGCCAATGGGGTGCATGCCTCCGAGCCCATGCTGGACAGCCGCCGCCGGAGCTCCGCCGTGGAGGTGACGTTTGCTGCCGAGCTGGAGCGCTCCAGGCCTGAAGCGACCCCCGCCTTCCTGCCCCACTCCAAAAGCTCGTCCGCCTTCCCCCTGCTCTATGCTGAGCTGGAGCTAGAGAGGGCATGGGAGCCTGCCGACCTCTTCAGCGCCAGGAACCCCTTGACATCCTTTCGGCCCCACCATCAGTTTGCCGGGAACAGTAAAAGCACCTCGGTGGGCAACATGCGGGAGGTGAGTGCCCGGCCACTGGTGTACACGGACGTGCCGTGCCCCGTGCCCATGGCCGCCCCGGCCCCGCAGGTCCTCTTCTACGTTGACAGGCCCCCGCAGCCCCCGTGCCATGCACCGGCACCTGGTGAGGACGCAGCAGGGCCAGTCAGTGGATACGGCCCTGTGGCAGCAAAACCCCCCAGGCAGAGCCCGAGTGGGACCCGGGACAGGGAGTTTCATCGCAAGGCTGCGTGCATGGCAGCGGACACGAGCGTGGCCCCAGCAGGGCAGAGCAGGTCGCTGGCTCGCTCCTTCGATTATGGCCTTCAGGAGCAGCCTCCCAAGCGGTCTTGGAGCCAGTCAGACATGAAAACCATCCACTTCCCCTACAGCTCCGAGTTCAGGCCCCTGGGGCCCTGCCCCGTGCTGAGCAGCCGGAAAGTGGGCATCTTTCGGCACATGCCGGCCCAGCAAGGCATGGCACCAGGGCTGCGGCGCTCTGCCGAGCGCTACGTGGGCAGCAGCACTGAGTCCAGCGACTCCGACTCTGACCTCCTGGACTACTGCTCCCTGTACGGCCGGGTGCTGCGGTCGTCCATGGCCCGGGTACGGCTGTCCTCTGGCAGCCTCCAGCTGGATGAAGAGGATGAGGAGGTGTCCTTTGCCACCAGCGCTGCTGAAGAGCGGACTTCCAGGGGGGCCTCCAGGTATTTCACCTAGGTGCCTGACACCGGCCAGAGGGAGCAGAGGTGGCTGGCACTGACCCAGGGCCGCAGAAGGGTGACACTCTTGCTTGCAGGACTGCTTACTGCTTGCGAAACATTGATGGGCTTGTGTTGTGTGAGTGCTCTTAGCTATAGAGGATGTGTTAATGGACAACAGGGGAGCATTCAGAAGAAGTACCCATCCCCTGCACCATGCTTGGAAGGTGGAATGTCTCTGCCTCCACATGTGAGGTCCTGCTCCAGGCAGAGGGGCCAGGGCTCTCCTAAAGCCCTGCAAAGACTGTGTCCGCCCCAACCAGGCAGCTGCTGGCCATGCCTGGAGCTCAGCCACGGGAGTCTTTATCGGGGGGAGAGAGAAAAAGACGAGAGACATCTCATGGAAGAGGTAAATCATCTGTTTGTCACAGCTGCAGGGCAGCACACTAGTGGAAAGGGTGTTTGAGGCCCATTTGGAGAGGAGCAGGATGGCCAGGGGAGGCTGCTCCCGGAGCTGATGCCCCGTGGACACAACGGAGCCCATCTCCTCCATCCTGCCTCTCCTCCCTCCAATGCTGCAGGGAGCGCCTGGCCCTCGAGGACAGGGCTGCGTGTGTGCAGTGCACCTTGCAATGCTTGGAGCCACAGAGGAAGCAAACAGCTCCATCTCCTCCCCGGCCAGTTTACAGCACTATCCTTCCCCAAGAAATATCGCTTTGGTGCTTGTAAATCATTTAGCAGCATCTAACAGCAAGCTCTGGGAAGTGGGTTAATGAATGATACTGTATAGCGCTGCTTTTCTTAGGTCCATTAGCTGTCATTTTCTGGCAGCAGCTCCACAGCCCTGGCACCTCAGTGCCCTGCTTAAATCAGGGGGAGCGAGGCATGCAAGGGGGTCCTTTGCTCTCCCAAATCAGGCCTCAGTTAAGCAGCATGGGGAAAAAGATCTCAGGAGGGGGTAGGAAAGAGAGAGGCAGCTGGTGCTCACCCTTGGCATTAGGAAGTCTGCTGTAACCATGGTGCTTCGAAACTTTCCTGTTTGCTACATGAGCGCAATGTTATTTTTACCAGGGCTGTTTCTAGCTATAAAGGAGCAGGAGATGGGACTGCTCCCCCCCCATGGGGCGGCACGGGGTGATTCCCAATTTATCCATTGCTCCCTCGAAGGGAAAAGGTATAAAGATACTTCTCAGAAGCACTTTTATTACAAAAACTTATGATTACCCTAAACCTACATGAAATCTACTCAGAAAACTGGAGAATGATGACACCTCTGTAAGATTTTAAGGAAGGATCTTGTTACTTTTCTTTAAGAACCCTGTGAGACTCTGTAGGACGTGACTGTAAGGAGAGGGACAGTTGAGAAACTACTGTGACCTGCTAGAATGGATTTCAGAAACAAGGAAGCTGGGGCAAAGACAGAAAATAGGTCAAAATGTAAAAAGAACAGGGCTTTTGGGTACTGCTCACCCTGTGCATTGCTGTCCTGTGTTTTAAAATCTGGACAATAAAAATCAGTTGTTGACACCAGAGTTTTGGGTTCCTCCTCCTGCCCTGTCAAATCTGCACCCCCAGCCCACCTTCCCCTGCGTCTCCCAGGCAGCCCTCATTGCTCCACAGAGCTGCCAGGCCCATTTCCCTCTCCCACAGCTGCTTGCTGGCTCCCTCTGTGCCTCCTTCACTGTCTCAGCAACCGAGGAGACTCACCGAGATCCCCCAGCGCTGCTGAAAACAACCACATTCTTGGTTGGTTGCCCAAAGAAATGCGTTAGATCAACAAGAAAGCACACGGTAAGGTTTGCTTTTGCTCCTAGTTACCCTGTGCTAAAGCTGTGAACTACAGGGACCCCACATGCTGCTCTGGCACATGTTCTGTTAAAAGAAGGGATAATCTTCCTGGTTATAGAGTTGTTTCTTCCCTTCCCCTAAACTCTGCACCTTGGAAAGAGCAAGAACCACCACTCAATACAGCGTTTAAGTATAGCAGTCTATATGCACTATTTGGGAGAGGGGAAAAAAAAGCAGCAGTATTTCAAATACAGACTGCGCACACAGCCCTCAGAGAATGTCCCTTAAAGGGTTATACCTTAAGCACACAGGCAAACCTACAATCACTGTTAGCTCTTGAAAGCATGTGGAGACACAGGTAAAGGCTGGCCCAGGTCAGCTTTACCTTGAGCATGTCCCAGAACAGACATACAGTCCCACCAAGAGGGATGAACGTACAGCCACACTGCCCAAATATCCAGGAGCTGCCAGCTCTGGCATTCAGGACTATGCTGGGAAAACAGCATTGAGAGGGAGAAACAAGGACTTGGGAACTATTTTTGGATTTTTCCATTAACTAGAGAGCACTGTGGCACAGCGTGTGCACTGTGCCTTAGCACATCCTACACAATGGTCAACAATAGCAGAGGAACAAAGCAGCTCATAAATGACAGAAATTAACATCTTCAAGCTAAATTCATTGCGTAAACTAGCTTTCTTGGGACTGACTAAAATAAACGAACAATCCCAGTAAGCAGTGGCTCACATGTCAAGGAACAACTGAAATAACCCTTGAGTAAGTCCTTCCCCACAGTCCCTGCTCAGCCCTATTCACCCGAAAAGAGGTAAGGACATCTGTTTAAGTGATTGTGTTTCACTAGGGAAGAAAACAAGGATGGAGAGAGGACATGGAATGATTTGGTCTGCTGACGGTGAAAGACAGACAGCAGTACCTGGAAAATGTGAATTCTTCACAGCCCTTACACAAGCAAGGATTATTAAAGGGGGAGGAGGCACAGCAGTGTTACAGTGTCAAAACATTAAGCTACTCAATGCGTTCAGACTGAAGTAACTGGGGTCCATATAAAATATATCACTTACAGATAAAGCTCATCTTGAAATTCAGATGCACGATGTTCAGCAACTTTTTAGGCACAGGTGTGTACGTTAGGATATAAAAAGCAGCAAAATGTACACAGTATACAAAGAACTTCAGTTTGGAGAAGCACTAAGACAGGTTTCAGTGTATTTACCTCATCTCCGTATTAAGTGTTACTTCATTTATTGGAAAAATGTGAAATAAGGCAAGCCAACATACATACCACTAAAACTTTGCAAAGAGGAAAATAATTTTATTCCAGTGTTAAGTCATAAAACAGTGTAATAAAAATCAGACCTTTAACAATTGCTAACTTTGTGCAAACACATTAAGAACCTATGTACTTTCCTATTCAGCTACAGACATTCAATTGAATGCAAGAACAGGTGTTTACGATACTACATGCTTACTGTACAGAAGCAAACTAGAGGAGTCAGAGACCACGGGTTTTAAGAATGGTTACATCGATAAAGGACTCATCTACCCAAGAACAAATACATTTCTCTAGTCTGCAATTTAGGCTACTTTGATAAGAGTACTTCAATATCAATTCTTCTCAATCTACAGTGAGAAGCCTAGCAAACCAAACAAGCAAGAAGATGGTTCCTGCATGAATATATCTTTCTATCTGCCAGCAACAGAATACTGCTGATTAAGTTACACAGTTCATCAATACCTAACACATGGTAGGGAAAAAGACAACTGTTCTCTGGATACCAGTAATACAGACATCCATTCTTTAGAGTTATAGTCTTACGATGCACAGAGACTTCAGGCCATATGCAGTACAATTAAAAAAACCTTCTGGAATGGACTTGAAGAGAACAAGGCTGTATTATACATACGTGGATGAGTTTTTCCCCACACTGTCCTATGAGGTAGGTATACATCCCACCCATTTCACAGGAAAAGAAGAGGCACCGTAGTTCAGCAACTTGTTACAGTCATATCACAAACAGGACAGGTTCCAATTTCTCAAATAATTCACGAACCCTACCTACCCAGAATCATTTATAGAGTTGCATAGATTAAAGACTCTGTGTCAACAGGGTAGAGCCACCAGTTACAAAATTTGGGAGGAATTCCCATCACCTCTCCCCTCGGTCTCCTACTTAAAAAGAACACCTTAAGGGAAGTGACATGAAAGTAAAAACATGTTTTTAATTCTGAGAAATCTGTATGGAGCTCTTTAAAATGAGATTTGGGTTGAGACTGCTGAAGTGAAAGCCGAGGTAACTGTGGCACAGGCCTTTTTGTACCTTCACTCCATGATGTCAAGTTCACAATGAAGTCGGAGCGTTCTGACATCTCTACCGTGTTGTCGCAGGCTGTGCACGTTCATGTGAGCACACAGATCCTGAAGACTCCTCTTTAGGAATGGAATCAAACTGAACTCTGGGGCTGCTCCACCTGTCTACAGCATTCCCTGTGGCGTAGCAGCTGGTAGGTGCCCTCCGGACCAGAACAGCATGGGGGGGACCCAAACTTTTCAAAGCAACCATGCAACTCTGTGCAAGGAACACCTTTTTTGAACTAGAACACAAGTTTCTAAGAGGTATATCCACACCTCTGCACATCTACTAAAATCCAGAATAAAACGCACAACAGAACAAGCTCATGAAAGTTTACAGAACTTAAATATTTATTTTTAAACCATTTAAAACCCCCCAAAACATTGAAATAAGCTTAATCTATAAACAGATTTACAAGACTAACAACTACAGAAGCTGAAGGAGCACTACAATTTGTTTCTGTGATGCAGTTATTTTGTAAAGCTTCAGGTCAACTGTATTTACAACTTTTGCTGCTTTTACACATTTATAAAAATATTTATTTAATTCATAACATTATTGTTTTCAAAAACTATTTCCAGACTTTTTTCTCAGATATAAATTCTAATTGAATTTCAGTTATATAGCAGATGAAAGTTTTAAACAGAAACATTTTTTTAAAATTAAAACAAGGAGTTAAAAGTAATTTTTTTACAGTGTAGGCACCATTGAAAATAATTGTCCTTGGCATATCTAACCACCATCTCTTACAAGTGTCCTTTATATAAAAACGACGTAATGGCAACATTTGACTAAAAATGCAGTATTTACTTGCACACCATTACTTTTTCAATATTTGGCAGATATATTTCAGATTCTTTAAAATGACTTTTGTGCAAAAACAAAATGTGCAGGTCTGAACCATAAAATAAACACACCCAGCCTTTATCAAAAATAAATTTACACCAACAGTTCCACAGCTAAGTACTGAAAAACAATCCCAGTTCAAAACTTCAGCATAATATACATACTGGGTTGAAAAAGGGGAAAAAAAAAAACAGAAGAGGAGATATTACCCATCTAGCAGTACCATAAATATATAACTGAAAGCAACTTTATAGTTTTACCTACTTTTATGAAAAAAAAAAAGAAAGAAAAAAATCACTCTGTACGGCACAGTACTACCTTTTTGTGAAAGAATATCTATAACTCAGTTATTTGCATATTAACTGGTAAATACATATTTAAAATACACTTTCAGAAAATTATAAACAAATTATGTTGATGTACTGTATTTAATGTACTCAGGAACAAAAATGTGTATAAATATCTTACAGGAGAAACAACACCACCACACAAAACGCTGGTGTTACACTTATACCTGCTTGTGAGGTATGTATCATGCGACGCTCGGCTTCTCTGGCTCCCTTCCACCCAGGCATGTATACTCAGAGGAAAAAAAATTAAATTAAGTTAAATTGGACTTCAGGTTTTGTCCATTATTGCCAAAAGCCCCACCCCCTCAACTGTATTGCTTTAAATTTTCCTACCATGATGATATAAGATTTAATTACTACTTCAAAATCTGTTCTAAAAGGTAATACATATACTGTACATCAGGATATACCTGTTGCTACATATCACCTGCAAACTATTGACATATTGCTCTCAAATATATTTAATCATAGAGCTGCCTAAAATACTGTACCAATTTAGAATTATAATAGATACTGTTGCAGGTTTATTTTTCAGGGCACAATAACTATATGCTGGTTGAAGCAGGTGCTACAGCAATACCCTTGCCACTACGTTACATGTTTTGAATACGCTTGTGAAAAAGCTATTTTCTCTGAAGCTTGTTAGTGATTTACAAAAGTTTAACTCATGAATACAAAAGACCTGTACATCCCCATGTACAGGAACAAAATAGCATCAAAACATACTGTACTTGCACTTTCTATTAACTAAAGTAATGGTTATTTCTAAAAGCAAAACTGCACCTCAACATTTATCAGATTAAACAGGTGAAACTACAATATTAAAAGTTGTTCTTTACAAAATAATTTCCTGAAAATATAAAACCATGTGCACTGCCACAAAATAGTTGAGTAGGTTCTTTCAAATCCTCAATCACCATCAATATGTTGCAAAGATCCAAAAGGCACAAGGAGCTCATGAGCTAAGCACTGCCAAGCTTGAAGTAGTTTTGGTGGGTTTCACTGGGTCCATACGAAACATCAGTCAATTATGTGAAGTTTCTTAGGATGAGTCATTAACAGAAAATCTATGGATAAAAAAAGCAATCAAGAACTTTGTTAATTATATTGTTTCAGCTTGGCAGACAGCACGTAACTGTTTTTACATCACCGAACTAGTACATGCCTTCATCTCAACAGATCATAGGGAAAAAACACCAGAAGTGACATTCTCAAGAAAATATTCCCTAAAACCAGTAGTTAAAGGTTCTCCTGCTCCCTTACTTGCTATAAATATGCTTACGACAAAAATGCAGGCTAAATTAAAGGAAGCAAGGTATAGTAACTACAGTAAAATTGCAGCACTAGAAGACCAAAAAGATACAGTAATTGCTACTATTAGTTTTAGTCTCAAACAGAAGCGTTACATATAA